>JARHVA010003846.1:1322500-1540000 GCA_037957365.1 Torreya grandis
GTAATGACAGATATGAGGATTATTATGAGCATGACAATGAAAATTTTGATGAGGATCTACTAGATATATTTTATTCTCTTTCCTCTCCCTCTTATCTTACACCTCAAAATCAAACTAATAATATAATGCCAAAAGATCCTCTTATTGGTAGTGATTTGTTCCAATGTTATCCTAGCTTATCAAATACTTTCACTACTTATTTATTCAAATTAAATCAATATAAGTGCAATACATGAAATCCACCTTTTCATGATCCAAGTAAAGTAGACAAGAGCAATGCATCTTATTTACTCTTCTTAGTCAAATTCAAAAAACCATGTACCAAATATATTACACCTTTTACCAATACACACACTAAGGTATAAAAAATTCTTTTAACACCTTATTTTTCATTCCAAGCTCAGTGAAATGATTCTTTGAAACATATTGATAATGAAAATATATTTAACTCTTCTCCTATATGTCATAATATGTGAAATGAAAACATGATTTCTACTTCTTCTACTATTGACTCCAAGATTGAAAGTAATAATTATTCATGAACTCCACACATAGATGTGGAAGAAATGAATTGAATTACACCCACACATGATGACACATTGCATAGTAGTAAAAAGTTAAAATCTTCTTTTACTCTCTATTAGTGAATATGAAAATGATACTTCTACTATTACTTATACAAGTGAATTAAACTCAGATTTTGATGAGCCTTGGAATAATAATGATTAATATGATTATGGTGAAAAAGACATGGAGTCTATGCCTTCTAGTTCTCCTCCTACTTCACCCATTTATCTTGTTCATACAAATGCTAGGTTATATGTTAAACACACACACACACACACACACATGTATTTTTATGTTTAGAGTTGACATAGCTTATATTCACATGATAATAAAGTACCTACTAGTCCATTAGCATGTGATACTTCTTCAAAAATCAATAAAATATGAGATATCAATTAATTTACCTCAACCCCCATTACTATAATAGAGCTTGTTTCTCAGCCTAACCTAGCCAATGGTGATAACTCACTTCCATATAACCAAGTCCAAGCTATCATACCTCAAAAGGTTACAAAGATAGAATTAATCCTCCCTAAAAATGTTTTTGAATGTAATATAGAAGTGGATAAGATAAATTACAAAATTTAGAAATTAACCGAACCTTTTGATGATGCTAATATACCTTCATAAGAGGTAATCTCCTTGATGCATTATGTGGATGAATTAAAACAACAAGTACACCACCTCACATTGAAATTAAATCATATTAATCATAGGTGGATTCTAATGCAATCCATAATAATCCTATCCCACGTAGAATTTTCAATGCAATGTTGCCATCAGAGTTACAGATACTGGCATTACCATGGTTCAATGGACATGAAGATTCATACTTATATATCAAAGCTTGTAGAAAATATAAGGCACATGTTACTAGTAGTATGATTATTTTATAATTATTTACTAGGATAATATAATTTTAGGAAATATAGTGGTCTCATAATTCACTCCCTAATGGTTCACTACACACATACAATGAGTTAAAAGAGGTATTTCTCATGCATTATATTTAGAACAAGTGACCTCAAGTTACATATGAGAGGTTGACTTAACTACACCACGGATAGTCAGAAATACTAAATGAATACATTCTAAGATTAAAATCATGTATGCATTAATTGAAATACCAATCAAAATATTTAGATGTATAATGCCTTTTTTTATAGGCCTCATTATTCCTCTTGACCAAATTTGATCATGTAGATCAAATTAGGGCCCCTATAAGAAAAAAAATTGACATTTAGATTTTTTAGGGGGTATAATATCTTATCATGGGGTGTATTATAGTTAAATTTTATGTTATTTAATGTTATATTAGCCTTCAACTTAGTCATATTAATATATCTATCATTTTGGGTCATTTAGTGGGCTTTTAGGGGTCATAAATGCAAGTGGCATGGTTACCAAGGTGTAAAAGTGTCTTATTTTAATTTAAAACATCCAATAGGTCATATTACATGTCAATAGTATTATTTAAATTTTATTTTTTTAGGTTATCTAACTGAAGATCAAGTAATCAACTAAAAAAGGTGAGTTTGGCACTTGTATGATCCATGGGGAAATTTTCCAAGTGAGATAAGGTCATGGAATGAATATTAATATTAATAAAACTCATATAAAATATTTACATTCTCTATAAGTTCCATTTTTTATGCAAAACCATTTTGTTCCTTCTTTGCCTTTTTAGACACATAGAACCAGTCTTCAGGGTTGTACTTGGTACGGTCAGCAAGAGAACTTCTAGGTAAAATGAATTTGGTAGATGAAATTAAACTTATATACCTTAATTTACATAAAAATATTTTTAATAATGGTGTCTTATTATTTATGAACCATCCTCATGAAGTTGACTATGTTTTTTTTTTGTTATTTCATACACCCTACAGGTTTTACACCATTTTTGACAAGTTGTACAAACCAATTGGTGATATTGACTAAAAATTATGTTGGATATATTATTATATTCCATTTTTTTTTCATATTTCATGGTGTTTAAGTGATAAAATAATCTTAGGTTGGTAGATCGGTCTCATTTGGCATGATAGGTAGGTTTTCACCATCTACATAGTTTCTCATGTTTTGTAAATGTTTTAAAAGGGTGTATAGAAGTTAATAACCATGTATTAAATTTATTATTTTTCCCATGTTATTAAAATATCATTATCTAATCAAATTCTCTATGAGAGTGTAGTCATATCTTAGTCAATTTTCTATATGAGTGCCATATACAGTTAGTTGGATGAACATGTACAGGTGCCTCCATGAAAACCAAATACATTGAAAGGAGTATTTTTATTTGAGATAGGTTTTTAAAATGGGAAAAGTCTATTTTAAACTTATGTAACATTTCCATCATTAAATCTCATAAACCTTGTACACTACCCAAGCTTTCCTTACTACCTATGTGTGAAAATACTCACCTACAAGAAGATGAAATAATGGAAAAACCATTCTTGAATTATTTTTAGCCCCTCACGATTTCAATAAAAAAATTTAATATTTTAGAATGGTATTTTAAAGTGATCAAATGGTCAAAATAATACTCATTACCATCCTCATCTTCATTGCCTATAGACATGAGAGTAACCACCTATAGGTGGCTTGATAGAGATATAAGGGGTTCTTGTTTGGAGAATTTGAAAAATGGTAAGGCTTCCATTCAAGTTTGAGCATATAATAAATTCAAGGTACAAATTTTTGAAACATAAAAGGGGTAGGAGGATATGTAAACCATCTCAAACACAAAATGACTAATTCTAGGGCTCCTTTCCCTAAAAATGTAAAATAGAGGCCTAGGACCATTTTGATGGAGTTATATGACATGGTTATAGGAAATTTTGATGCATCCTACTATGATTATATTTTATCCTCTATCAAGTATAATTAATTTATAAGGTTTTATAGGTAGACAAGCAATGAAATTTAGTTTTTTTCAAACCCCAAATTGCCCATTTACACTCTAAAAATAGTCACTGTTATCTACAGTTTTGAGTCAAGAAGAGACCTCTCCATCTAAGAATTACAAACCTAGATTATGATATTATGATCGAAGGATTACAAATGGTAAATTAGCATTCATGACTTAAGGATAATTTATAAAGGACAACATACTATGCTTTAGGCCCTAAACACACCTACATGTGTGTCTAATCCTAAAATACTCAACTATAACTAGGAAGGTAGTTAGTGACTCAGGTAGATTGTTTTGACGATGTTTTAGCCCATCCAAGGTGAGTCCAAGGTGAATTCAGGTGATAGGTGACCATGAATCTTAAATTTAAGTCTTAATATATCATAACTAAAGTCCAAATAGGTAATGTATACCTACAAGAATTGAGGAAACATGATATCATAGTCAAAAGGTAGGGAAAACTCAGTTTGATGATTTCAAAGTGGATATAAAGGGCATAAGTAGGGATATAATGATGAAACAGCTTATGAAAACCTACATTAATATCATGATCAACTCCATGATCTATAAACAATGTAAAAAATCCTATATAGACCCCTTACGACCCTATGAACACCTACAACCATTGTAGATGATTGTGGCAAACAATGAATAAGAAGGCAGTGTTCTTGGTGTGAATATGGAATAAAAATGAGAAAATTAATATAATTCATTTCCATATGATATTTTTAGGTCTTAATTAGGTTTTTTAACACTACATTAAAGTTCAAATTATGCAAAACCACCTACAGGGGTTACTATTGAAGAAAGAAACATAGTCAAGAAAGGCATATTATTTGAGAGTTTAAGGTATGTGTAGGAATATATGAAAGGATGGAATGATTAATCGAGATTGGTACATATCCATTATGGTAATTAATATATTTATACTCCCTTGAGAATGCAAATCAATCAAATGGAAGGTCTCTAATCAAGCAACATAGTCCACATGTTAAAAACCCTGCACAATTTGCCTCCTTCTTAGTTTATCTTAGTTTTTTGTGCATTTTAGGGGCCTATTGACATGATAAAAAGATTAATTTTGGTTTATAATGTCCCAATAAAATTTTTAATATTCTCCAATATTTAATTTTTCTATAAAAATAGTGGAAGTTCCCTTTGTTTTGTCTCAGATAGAGGGCACTTCCCCTTAGGCATAAATTGGTAGGTTTTAGGAAATGGATACAAGGGAATCTTTAGGAGCTGATGGACCTTTATAGAAGGAGTATGAGGATTTATAAGACCTATTAAAACATGAAAAAACAATAAATACTAGGTGAATCTTAATAGGGCATCCCAGACCATCAAGTTTGCAAGCAATCTTATTGAGCATGGTGAAGCCTAAATTCCAAATGAGAAACCAATGCCACTTATAGCTCTAAAATTGAATTAAAATGGACCTATAAATGTTTATGGTGGAATAATATATGTGTATGATCTATTTTAATGTATGAAATCCATCATAAAAGTCATTTTGGGCTTAAACTTATAGATAGGCCTACTAAGCATGACGAAGCCTAGAAGCTAAATGAAGAGTCACTTATACTTTTAAAATGAGGTGAGAATTATAGCCTATCAAAGAATTTTTTTGGGGAAATTTTAGATGTGGTAAAGCTATTTTCATGTATAAAAATCACAATATATTCCATTTTTTAGCTCAAAACCCACTTAGGCTTGTAGCAAAGGGAAGGAGAAACTCAATAATGTGATTTCAAGTACTCATATCTCTCTTGGTGTTTTTCATGGGGATATAAGGAGTTATGGGAAGTTGATAAAGGTCTTTAATTTTGTTCTAGTGGAATTTTTTGGTAGATCCAATGTTCCATTTTTATCAACAAATCTTAAGAGTCAAAACTGCTCAAAACCCTTCCAAACCCTTGTTAGTGACCTAGTAAGCTACTCTAATAGACCAGTTTGACTAGGATGATGATTTAACCTTATAGAGTAATATATAAATATCCTCCCCACCATTTTTATCTTTACAAACTTATATGGATAGGGTATAAAATAGGGTAATTTTCACTATTTATTATGTTTTACAAGTTACAAGAGGTTTTAAGATATGAAATAAAGTCTGGGGAGAATATTTAGACTTGGGATAACCTCTAATTTCCATTTCCTTCTACATAACAAATCCTAAGTGTCAAAACTGGCATAGTGACCAAGCTAGTGAGAAGGGTATAAAACTTCAAGTGAGCTAAATTTAAGGTGTACTTGATGCCTCTAAGGCCATAGAGGGTTTTTAAAGATGTCATATACTCACTTACATGTATTTTCATGGAAAACTAATGACTTTTTGAGGCTAAGTATGTAGGGTACATGAAGGAATATTTTTTTGGATTGTAGATGATGATTGCTCATTTATAGATGATTCTAGATGACTAATCCTACAAATAATGCATGGAGAGGTATTTATGAAAGCCTTACCCTTAATTTAAATCATCAAACCTATCCATAATTAGTTTTTGGATGTTCAACTAGGTCTAAATCATGTAGGCAATTTTTTGAGCGATAATGAGAACTTTCTTACCACTTTGCAAGAGTTTCATGACTTGGAGAGCCACTTTTTCTTCCTAACATTGAATGGTTAATCCCACATCCTTTTTTCATGAATAAGTAACTAATTTTTTGAGATTTAAAAGTGTCCTTGTGACCTTTGAACTTCCCTTTTATTTTCTCTCTCTCAAGTTATATAAGAATTAGACATTTTGGCCATTGTAACTTATGCTCCACCTGAGTATGGTGAAACCCTACTCATTTGCATACCATTTTATCAATAAGAATACTAATTTTTACCTCTTGTATGAATATTCTTAGTGTTTTCATTTGGAATGTTTGATTTTTCATGGGTGATAACTCTTGTTTCCTTAGCATGATTGTTTCATTCTATCATCTATTTGTAGTTGGAAAGCTTCTTCTTGAAAAGCATGTGAAGTGTTCTAGGAATTGTCAAGGTTGAATGAGTTATTGTATTCAATAGTATCATTTAAGGCCTCTTATCTAGTCCTCCTAGCCTAAATATTCATCCATAACCTCATAATTTAATATTGATGTGAGAAGATGCATATTGGAGAAGTGTATGTTTGGTTAGTCTCTTGATCCCATATGTAACATGTAACTAGTTGGAAGTCATAATCAAAATTGATGTATCACCTCCCTTAGGATAGTTTGATTTCAATTTTCTCTTTCCCTTCCCACCCACCCACCACCCCCCCCCCCCCCCGCCCCACAACATTTTAGGTATAGTAGTGATCCAAAGTGGTACATCAAGGGAGTTATCCCTACTTTGAGATTCACCTCATCCTTAGGCTACCCACAAGCCTATAGGTGTTTCAATTATGCCACTTGGATGAGGAGAGCTGAGACATTTCCTCAATGGGTGAAAATCCAAGTGACAACAATTCATCTTAATTATAAATTATTATATAATACATCCAAATTATTATTACACATCTCTGGGATTAGATAAAAAGTTAGGACTCATCAAGACACATTCAAAGATATATTTGGATTTATATCTCTCATAATCATAGTCATATAGCATGGTATAAGAACCTAATCTACTCATGATTAAGAAACCATTGGAATAGAAACAATTAATAAAAATACTCAACAATGGCAAAGAAACACTTCACAAAGCACCTCTTACAATGAGTATAGTAGAGGAAACACACAAAGGGGTTATATAGTTTTAAGATAGAGATAAGCCTTGTGACATCTTTCTTAAATTATTAAATAAGAAGATGATCACACTTCCTTATACTAATCATCATCTGGTGCACCATTTTCATAGGGTATAAAATAATCCATATTGTAATTTTCATAAGATAAATGGACATTTAGATAATCATTGTTATGCACTTTGAGACTACATTGACAAGTATGCCAATCAAGGCATTATAGCATTCACATAAGGGGCACTAAGGTTTTAGTCTCCATAGTCTCCTAGATCACACTCTTATATAATAGATTTATCCCAAGATGTTCCATTTAATGAGCCATTAGTTACTCATCATATGATCCATGTAGTTTCTAGGACACCTATTTATGAATAATCTTGTGTACCATAGATTCAATAAATATGGAATCCAGTTCATAGAGATTAGAAAACAAGCTCAGTTTACATACCAATTAAGATATTTGGAAACAATGACAAAAATTAGAGTATAGCCTCATTTTTCATACCAATTAATATATTTGAAAATAATCACAAAGATAAAAACACAACCTTAGTTTGCACACCAATCAAGATATTTGGAAATAATAATAGAGATCAGAATTGTAGCCTTAGTTTGACCACTAATCAAGATATTTGTAATAGATCACATATATCAAAACATCATCTATCAACTAATAAAGATATTTTGTAGAGATCACAGATCTCAAAATAGAGTTTCATCATGATAACTAATCAAGATCTTTACTATAGAGTCTACACACATAACCACTAATAGTGTGTCACACACAGTATTAGTTCTAGAGTCTACTCACACACTGACACAACATGAGCAATATGGTCATTTATTCACGATGTCATTGGGTTTAAATAGTTAATATTATAGTTACATGATCTACACATAGATATCATATGAAACACTTATAAAACCTATACCAACTTATAATATTTACAATATGCTAGACATGTTTAATTAAACTATTATAAAAAGATAAAAAAATTCATTACCATTTATTAGACAAATACCATAAACTATTATCACCATTTAACACAATTAAAATAATTAAACACATGTAAACATACACAATATAACCATATCAAGATATATATATATATATATATATATATATATATATATATATATATATATATATATATAACTCAAAACATAGTTTCAAAACAAATATTGTACATCACTCAATAATATGGAGATGGCCACTAGGACCAACCCCCTCACTCTCACTCTCAGTCATATCCATATTAGAACTAGAGATACCACTATCCTTTTGTGACATTAATTTATGACTCTCTCTCTCTCTCTCTCTCTCTCTCTCTCTCTCACACACACACACACACACACACACACACACACACACACACACACACACACACACACATACACACACACACACACACACACACACACACACACACACACACACACACACACACACACACACACACACACACACACACACACACATACACACACACACACAATACATACCCAACTAGATTATACACTCCACATACTCTCATTGTAGATGTATTTAATGGTCTATATCCACAACTCTGCATGTGCCTCATCCATATTTGTATTCATTTTCCTATACGCCATAGTAGATATGGAAAATTGATTGAGCAAATGGGCATGAACATAAGTAATGTTTGTGTCCCTCTACACTAATCCATTATCCATGGTATCATAAGGAATATGTCATGTCAATACATGGAGTGTATACTCAATGGTAGTCTCTCAAAAATCATCATCACCTGGACCTACACATATCAACATAATGCATCAAATTCTTAACCAAGTAGACAAGTACCCAAATACATAGAATATAAAAAACATATAAAAACAACTTACCATCGATAATCCCCTAAGAGGATTCACATCTAGTACATCTTTTGTAAGAATCCCACCTCTTATAAAATAGAGTTTCCCATATATGATCTCTCTACCATGATATATAGGTATTAGTAGTTCCTACATCATCCACATCTTGTATGTGAATCACTAGATCCCATTTTGTCAACATAATTGGGGCTAACTCTATAGTTTATGGTCTAGGGATACTACATAGCCTCACTAGATCCTAAAAACTCCTCAACCACACCATTGACACTGGGGAAATATCTTGAGTAACATTGAAATATCATATCACCCACTCATTCTAGAATCTCTCATATATATAAACCCAATGGTCATGTTTCCAATATCTCACTTGAACTTGTCTTAGCTAAGCATCATCCTCAGGCCATCCCCCATAGCCTTTATAGGATATCTAGATAATGTCTCTATATGTCAAACTATCTAGAACTTATTGACACTACATCATGCTCCTCATGGACATGGGGGTCATCCTAGTCCACCTCTATGAAAATGCTTATGAGTGGGCCTAATCACCTCAAAGAGGTAACATAAGTCTATTCACTACTATATGCTCATATGCCCAATATTATAATGGTGTGTAAAATCTAATACCTCCACCACACATCTCTTACATTAAATGGTACAAATCCCAGTACAAGTGGGTTAGCATAGTGTCACCCCATGAGTATAAAATAACATGATACTTTATGTTTTGCACTATCTCATGCATACTTTAGGATATTAGTACCCTATTCCCATCCACTACCATAAAATAATCCAATATAATCACTAAGAACTTCTACAACTATGAAATATCTATTTTGACAACTAGTGATAACAATATATCACTATGGCTTCTTGTATGATGAGTCCTTGCAGACATAACATAAAAATTCCTAGCAGCTCATTGTATGGCTTGATCACTAGTATCTTCCTATGATATAACTCTCTGCCTAGTAATAGGTATCCATAAGATCATATAAACATACTCTAGGTTGATAATCATCTCCATATTAGGTAACCAAAATGTTTATGTATCTTCCTCCTACCTCTCACATAGTGCAATCATCATGTGTTTATCCCAGGGCATCAAATCTAAGGATGCCATGTGAATCAAACTATCTCTCTCTAACATGGAAATCTTAGAAACTATCAAGGGAAGACCATGTAAGGTCTCCATCATCTATCCATTCTATAAATCTCTCATGCATGCATCAATCTATAAAAATACAACCAAATCTAGAATTAGAAATGAAAAATATAAGATTAATAGACAAAAATAGGCATAAAAACTATTTAGCAATAACAAGCATCACAAACTAGGACTAATAGATACTAGTGTTTTATACAGGATAATAGTACTAGTTAGTTATGCCATATCTAGGACACTAGTTACATGTCCTAGATACTAGTGCTAATATGAGGACAAAGGTGCCACATTTCCAAAAAATGGTCCTAAAATACCATATTTTCAATATTTACTACAAATGACAAAAATTGAATAATGTATAAAATCCTTACCAGGGTAACATCCTCCTTGGCTTGGATAAGCTCTTCCACCTCCTTATACTAGGTCAAAGTCACTCCTCTTCTCCTCTACATACTCTCTAACTTGGGACAAATAATAATTATCAACCTAAAGGATTCAAATGAATTATAAATATAGTAAAATAACATATTTAAGTCACATTTATCAAATGCCACCTTAATAAGCTTTACCTTGCATGCTAATTTCACCATCTAATACCAATTTCTTACCAGTGTAATATCTAGAAAACTATAAATCTAATTTGTGAGCAATTTCTTGCAAATGGGACTTGACCTCAATGTGCCTTACGCTGTATTGGTTAAACCAATATCCTAATCATAATTTAACTTTGAAAAATGTCAATTAATTTTACTATAATAAACTCTATATAGACCAAATGTCTATCCCATTACCAATTTCAAGAATCAACTCTATCACAATAGATAAAATATTCAAATTTAAAACATCACTCCTAGTACTTGAAACTAGCACATTCGATCATTACTACTTTTAGTTAGACACACTTACCTCAATCTCATCTCTCTCACCAAAAGGGGGAAAAATACACAAATTACTTTAGATATAGATATTTAGACATAGGTTCACTCAGATACAAATATTTCCTCAATCTCACTTCTCTCACAAAAAGGCAGAAAATACATAAATTACTTCAGATATAGATATTCAGACATAGGTTCACTTAGATACAGATATTTAGACACACATGTTCACTTAGATACATATATTCAACCATATAGGTCAACTCAAATATAGATATTTAGACACATAGGCTCACTCAAATATAGATATTTAGACACACAAGTTTACTCAAATATATATATTCAGACACATAAGTTTACTTAGATACAAATATTTAGACACATAGGTTTGATTTACATATATAGGTTTACTCAGATATATAGTTTGAATCAGATGTACATATGGTGAAATACATAATTACATTATTTAGATACTAAAATTGGGGGCATGATGTAGAGCACACATCTTTGATCTCTATTTTAGATTGTTAGATTACACTTAGATCATCACTAGGATGCCACCAAGGCCTTACAAGTTTTGGACACATGACCATCTATAACAGTTGATCCATATCCTTCTACTAGACCCAATTTACATATTCAAATTTAGTCTAGATGTCAAGGTGGGGGAAAATAGGAGTTTTTCCTCATAATTAAGTTCATTGTTCAAATTCAATAAAGAGGACACCTACATTATGTATTTCCTCTTCACATATTTCACTCCAACTCCTATCCACTTCTTTGGCCAAGAAGTGAGTTAGGTCTAGAACACATCTATATAGGTAAGCAAAAGTACACATTCTTATTTTTATTTTACCCTAGTACTTTCATTTCATTTAATTACTAGAATAAAAGGTGGTGAAATGTATACACTCAAATTTGATCAAACAAGCACAAGTACTATGTCCTTTGTTGTTATTTCACATAAAGGTCATTATGATGAATATATATCTTGTTCACATGGTCTTTTTGGGTCTTTTAATATTTATTATGTCTTATTTTACCTATTTGTTACACCCCCAATGGTCCTAAGTCACACCCTCCAAATCATAGGGGCCCTTAGCTTGTCATGATTGGTCTTAGCTCTTTTTTAGGCCTCAGGACACTAACACCATTATCAAGATAGTAGCACCATATGGCACTAGTGTCCAATTATGGATCTAGTGTTTGATGGTAATTTTCTCCTATGTTTTAGGTCGTAACCCCAACTTGATCCTTCTTTTACAACTTGTTGGCCAGTGAGCAAACATTAGATCTTAAGCATGCTTAAAATCTATAGAACACACAAGTGAAAGAAAACCTAACCCAAAAGTTTTAGGTCTTTATTTCTTATTGGACATCGATGTTCCCTAAGGACAAAACATCTTGATCTATTGTCTAATTACAATGATATTATTCAAAAACCATGCCAACACATGTTCTAGATCCACACTTAGTTAATATAGCTTCCCTAATAGTCTCAAATCTAGAAATAATATTCATCTCAATTTTCCAGCTAAGTTTATATTTTACTTTATAATTTTTATATTTAGTAAGTTTTAAATGAGTTTGTGTCATTTATTGCATATTTATAGTATTCCAATTTTTCTTAGTAACATGTCATATCTAAGTAATTATTTCCCAAGTTTGCTAAAATTTGATAAAGTGCAACACTCCTAAGGAGTATCAATGTTGTAGAAGGCATTTAAGTCAATATTTAATAATTATGTTTTAAAAGTTACTAATTAAATAATAATTTAGAGTTTTAAAATTAAGTTTTAGATAAATTTAACTTAGGGTTTAAATTTTTTAATTAGGCTCAATTTTTAAGAATAATAACAAAATTATTTGCCTTTTTTGTTATGTGGGGAAAATCGAGTGTCTCTTGAAGTACACCTCATGTATATTATTTTTAATACTATTTTATTAAATTTAAAACATGATTTATAATATGAGTTTTTTTTGTAGGTAATGAGATGTTGATGTAAGAAGTAGATGATGACAACGATGATGATTATAATCATGGTTATGTTGCTATTGTAAGTCCAAAGAATGATGATGATGATTATTATATATAAAAAACTACTTTATGTGATAGTTCGTATCCCTTAATATATTTTATAAAATATTATTTAATAATTCAATTTTTTAAATGACAATAATTTTGTGTATATTTTTATTATAACATTTAGCATTATTTAATACCTATAGGTTGATAGAAATTTAAAAATATTTTGAGTAATTTAAACAAATATTTATTTTTTTCTAAACTATTTCCCCATATGTTACTTGTTGATCTAAAAAATTAATGTGTGTGTGTGTGTGTGTAAATTTTAAATATTAGGACTTCTAAAAAATAATCAATTTTAATGATTTTTTTTAATTATTAATTTTTATTTCATATATAGAATTAAATAGATTAAAATTTATATATCAAATTTTTTAATTTGAAATAAATATTATAATGCATTTTTTATATATATTTTTATTAAAAAAATAAACATATTTGTAACTTAAGAAATAAAAATAAATAAATCATGGTGAAATTGTGTTGATGGATAATATTTTGAATTTATAAATCAAAACCTCATAGATATTCTGACGTAAAACTTAATGCAAATTATTCCCACCAAAAAATTTAAAAAAAAATGTACATGCATAGCAATATTGAAAATACAACGTAAAAATGGCTAACACATAATAAAAATATTTAAAATCATCACTGAACTTGCTGACACTACTTGAGGAGTCACGTCAATTTAGCTTACACAAACTGGATCAGTGAAGATCCTACATCAAGATGTTTTTTTTCATTTTCTAATTCAATTTATCCATATTTTATCACAAAAACATGAAAATATACTAGCGCTTTGTCGCTTATGATTAATTTACCCATACTTTTATCATTGCATTAGAGTCCACTAATTTAGGCTATGTCAACATTATAGATGAAATTATTAGTTGTGATAGTTTAACTTTTATGCTTCATCGATACATCATTATTGTACTCTAACTTCTTAATTTTTGTATCTTTTTTTCCAATATGTTGTGGCTTCTTATCTTGAGTTTGATTGCATGCCTCATTTATCTTCTAGATTTGACATTATGGCCCTTGCCTTTTGTTTACATTGAAATTATTCTAGTCCCTTATTTTATGTTATTTTTTATGTTGCATTTCCCTTGACCCATTTATTTTTAATCTCATTCCAAACACTCACCCAAATTTATCAATGGTGAAAACATATATATCAAGATATTCTGTCCTATCATGCATTGAGTTCTGAAGGAAGTTATAGATTATTTAGAATCATTTTATTCTTCTTTCTTCATGTTTTTTCCCTTGGCTTGATTGATTATCTTCCTTATTTATTTGTATTGTGCCCCTTGGCCTTTATTTTTGATTGATTGAGTGACCTCTATTCTTATTACATGTGTCATTTGCTTGATTTTTAGCTAATCCACTTATTTTTTTAAACAAAATTATGAAAATGAAAAAAAATAATAGAAAACATCAAAATCAACAATTTTTTTTATTCTATATCTATCAATGTATACATATCATTTTTATATGCCTATGTTATATGTTTTGTATATATATGTTATACATGTTGATCATGTCATTATTTGAGTGGGTAAAATACATTATATATAGGTTTCAAATGATCATGGATTTTTTAGATATTACGCAGTTGCTTTCCATTGGTGGTATGACTTATACTAGGGACATATATATTCAATGGATTTTGTGGTGATATCTCAATTTCTTTCCATTTATCATATAAAAATACTTACATTAATTACACATATGTTGATGGTTCCTATATATATGTGTTACATGGACACATACACATACATTGACTTGTTACATATTACTATTGTATAGATGCCTTGGATATTATCTTATGTACCTTGTGATTAATTACTTACCTACTTACTACAATTTGGTGGTTTATCATGCATGTTACTATCATTGTGTGTGAGAATTAATGTTATATCTTACCTTCCAAGATGCACATGTCCACATTTACAACATGTTAGTTAGCTCTATCTCACTTTTCCATTTAGGGGGATCGTACCCTTGTCTATCTCCTCAATATTATCAAATATTGTGAATATGAATTTTAAATTAAGGCACCTTATTTCCACCTCTCATTATTGAGCACATGGGCCTTCTTACATTACTATATGTTATCAATATTTAAAACTATAGGATTCTATTATATATGTCTCTTTAATTAATTTAGGGACATCATACCTACCACTTGTCCTTGAGCTAATTTAAATTATATTACTTATATGGATATCCATTTCCTTTATCCCTTGTGATTATACATTGATGGCCCATATGCCCTATATTCTTCGTATGAATTTTCACATGATGGTTATTATATATTTTTCTAAATGTGTGGTAATATCTTTTACTCATCAAGGCATATATTTTACCCTTATCATTATAGATATTATGACATATATTTCCATTAGGAGCCTTATCCCTCCATGCCCCTCATAAGTTACCCATATGATATATATTACACCGATGAGGGCATATTGATATAGCTATAATCTCTTTACTAGAGACTACTACTTTAATTTGGGGGCATTATTCCCACACACATCATAAGCATAATTTATTATATATATATATATATATATATATATATATATATATATATATATATATATATATACTTATCATGACATTCAAGAGTTTAAAATTTTCACATGCTTGGGATTTTATATTGGGGCGTTGTACCTACATCTACTCCACAAGCCTTAATAGGACATATTTTACATATATGGATCCTTTCATACCCATATGATTATTAATCTTATATTGCATATATTAGGACATGACATTTATCCTACTTACACCTAGTCGCAAGATTTTTTTCATATATTATACACCTATTTATATATATTTCAACATTGAGTCATAACTTTGTTCCCCATCACACTACTATAGTAAATTATATATTTTTCCCATATCTATCTCATCCTTATATAAGGATGCACACACTTATTAAGATTTACTTGATGTTATATATTATATATGGTTTTAAATTAACACATTATTTATCCATTTATCTTATTATTCATAGGGTATATTGTTTGCCCTCACTCTCACTCCCTTAAGTCATATCGAAATATTGAGTGTTATATGAGGATATTTTTATATAGTCACAAGAAAGTATTTTTAGATATTTTTCAAAGATTATAACAACTTTGATTATATTAATTGATAACAATGATGCCTATGACACTTTCCTTTAATATAAGTGGTTATAAGAGAAAGTTGTTGAAATTATTCACCTTAAAAGGTGGGATATCCATATATTTTACATTCAAAAATTTCAAAGACTAAGAAAAATTGAAATAGAATATTGATTATTGAGAGAATTGTACAAAATGAGAGCACTAAGAACAGTCAAGTATTTGATTCCCTGACCAAGAAGTGGATTTGAGTTGTCATAACTTACTCTAAAAGTTTGAGTACTCAAGTGAGATTTATAATAGTGAGAGAAGGTTTTATTTCCATGTTATAGCAACACGGTCTACATGAAAGTAGGTTTATTCTTTCCTATGCCTTTTTTAATTTTTTATTGCAGTTTACTTTATATATTTGATATGAAATTTGACTTATTAATTTTGTTTGCATGAATAATCTATAATTTTTGAGAGATCTCAATATATGTGGGTGGAGCCTTACCCAAGTAGTTGGTGTTTCATAGTTTGTTCCCTAGGTAAGTGTAGGTACATGATTTTAGGTTATTATTAGTTACTTTAATGCACACATACACCCTGAATTAAGGGGTTTGAGCTACTAACCATACATATTACCTATAGTCTTTTTTGTATTACTACATTTTGGATGGAACAGGATTATATCAAAGAATATAATATTTTGACATATGTGTGTATGTAATTCTTCTTATCAAAGAGAGGATTTTATAATTCTATTTTTGATGAAGGGTTATAAAATTTTTTAAACCCCAATCATATGCAACATTATTTTTTTAGTATGCACAACCACTTTCACCAGAGCCTACCATTTTTCATCCCATTTCTTATCACTACTAAGTTTTTAAAATAGTCTAAAATATATCATCATCATAGGTCACTATTTTCTTTTTGGAGTCTCTTCTACACTTTTATAGAACCTATTTCATGCTTTCTTAGTCATTTTCAAAATTTAGGTAAATTAGAAATCAAGTACACATCTCTCTATCTATTTATTTACACTTTTAATTACCAAATTCTCAATCTTCATACTTTATGTAGTAGGAAAGTCTAATTTACTTTATTTATCTTAGATCTCTCTAGTGCCATTATTTTACTTAATCGATGTAGTGTTTTGAAAACTTATGCCATCCTTGTGTTACATGCTAATACATTGGATTTGATTATTATCTAAATTGACTTATTATTAGCCAAATGGATAGGTGAAAAATACATATGGAGGATTATAGAGAATTTTATTCTATAAGGTTGTTAATAATGAATTAAAAAGAAAAAGAAATTGACAAGGCAAAAATTTGTGTGCTTTTTTTTAATTCTAAAACATAAAACCCCATTCCTTTATCTTATAAATGTTTTTTTATAATTCATTGGTTCAATTATGACCACATAAAAGGATAAATATTTAGATTAGTAATTGATGGTTTTGACCAACCTCCATACAAAAAATATGAGGTTTCATTATATTTTTGGAAGAAACTCTACTACAAGTTTATACTTAATAATATGCCTAATAGAGAATGGTTAAAGGCTATGGATAATAAAATAAGAGTTCACATCTGATGTTGGATATCCCTATTTAAAATTTTACACCCAAAACTATCTATTAAGTTATACTCCAAATAAGAGTTAATAAAAACATGGCAACTATACCCTTACCATAGCTAGTGATATTAGTGTAGGTTTTTATTCCATTTAATGGTTTTTTTCTACACAATCTTAATTACCTTGCTTAGGTGTATTTTAGGTCATTATGAAAGTTAATCTCAAATTCATGAGGAAGTGAGGACATGTTTATATTTCACATATATAATGTACCTTCCTAAAGCTTTTATGGCTAATTATGCTAATACTAATATTTTAATCTTTTGATTGTTGACTAATTAATTCTTTCTAGTTTATGTTTTATTTCACTACTACATATAGGTAATTTATTCATGTATTCAAATATATCTATAAATCCTTGATTGTGGCCCACTCCAACATGGTATCAAAGCTTTTCTAGAAAATGAATTCCATAGTTCCTATTGTGAAATCTTGAATTTTATCTTGCATATCATAGATATGCCATTTGTTGACATAAGATGTTAAATATTCACCCTTTCCTAGATTTTGTTCTTTTTTTGGGGTCCTTTATTAATCTAGATTTAGAAAAATAATAAGAAAAAGGTGTTTCTTACTGGTTATATTTCATTTGGTAGGTTTTCATGTAAAATGTTCTATGTCTTCAAATTTATAAGGCATAAAAACCATAGGATCAGTTGTAACCATGACCTATTTTTGTGATAGTCAATTCTTATCATTTTTGGAGGGTTTCAAGGATTTTTCAGTGATTTCATGTAAATATATACAATCTATATTTTGTATCCCCTAATCATATGGGAGTTAATCCATTGGTTACATCCTACCTAAAAATTGCTTAACTTTTGATCCAAAGGCTCAGAATTTTTTTTATGGGGAAGTTGATTTTTAAAAAATTCACACCAAACATTTACACACCCAAAAAAATTCAAATTTATGCAAGGTGGAGATCATTATTTTTTGTGAGAAAGAAACATTTAAGCTTCCATAACTTTCAGTTGACAACTTAGTTTTAGGTACCATTTTTTTAAAATTCAATTTTTTTGAGCTCTACACATTGGTGATGTTATTTTGCCTTTTAAAATTGAATCCTTATAGATTTAGGGTTTAATATCATTATCTTTCAATACACATATTTCAGAACATACTTTATTTTTTTCACCATGGATCGAAGTTTAGTTCCAATTCTTACATCTTTCAACTATCATGAGTGGAAATTCAAAGTGAAAATCCTATTGAGGAGTAAATGCTTATACCAAATCATGATGGGTATAAAAACATAACCAACACTTGAAGTAGAGAAGGTGAAGTGGTATAACATAAGTGACAAATCCTTCTATGTTTATCTATGTCTCCCAACATGGTCTTTCATATTGAATCTACAATAACTCCAAATCAAGTGTGGACCTTATTGGAAAAACTATTTATAAATCAAGACATCATGAGTTGGAGAATGAGCTCTTCAATTTGAGCCTAGTATATTTTAATATGATACAAGAATTTTTCACAAAGTTTAAATCACTCAAGTTATAGTTCAAACTATATGACATTGATAAAAAGGATGATCAATTGATTCTTTCCATCCTTTCCAAATTGGGTTCTAATTATTCTATCTTTGTTTCTACCTTTCATGACGTTAATCATGCAACTAGAGCTACATTAACCATGTTATCCTTATAAGACATTATTACTAACTTGACTTGGGAGAAAGATAATCTAATTCAAATGGGTACACTAAATTCATCTATATCACATGCATTAATTATGAGTCATGACAAGTATAAATCTTTTAGTAGAAAGGAGAAGAAAAAAATAAAGGACCCAGAGAAAATAAGTGTCAAGAATATAAAGCTAAGTCAAAAGCATCAAAAGATTCCTCCTCTTCAGATGGGAAACCCAAGAAAGATAAACTCACATGTTGATATTTAAGGAAATATGGACATGATGAATCCAAATGCATGAAGAAGCAGATTGACCAACTGATGAAGATGCTCAATAAACACAACATTAGTGTCTCTGATTCTTCCAATCAGAGGTCATTAATAAATGACTCTTCAAAGGCAAAATACACTAAGAGGGGAAAATATAAGGGTAAAATACATGTTACAGTTACATCCTATCCTTCCACATGGATTATTGATTTTGGTATATTGTACCACATAGATTCATCACATGACATGTTCTCATCCTTGAAGCCTTATTTTATGCCTTCCATTTTGTTTGGAAATGATACTTCCATTGAATTTAGTGGGAGTGGATCTATTGAAGTGAATGATCAGACATTTCATGATGTTTTATGTGCTCCCTCTTTATCTACCAATCTCATTTATATTTATCATAGCACTCACATTAGTTCTGGAAAGAGAGTTGAGTTAACACCCAATTCAATGGTTATTAGGGAATCAAGCATTGATTCCATTGTTTCATTTTGGAAATCAAATCACTAGTCACAATTATATACTTTCTCACATTTTTCACTAGATAAACCCTCTACTAAATTACTCACTCATTCAAATTGGGTGATTAAATTATGGTATGAGTGATTTATTCATCTCAACTATCACTACTTGGAGTAACTCAGTTAGCATGACCTAGTTTTAGATTTTCCATGAGTCACATTTTATGATGGATATTTCCAAGGTTACATATTTGGTAATCATCCTAAAGATAAGTATGACAAGCGAAAATCATGGAGAGTTGAATAGATATTGGAGATTGTCCACATTAACATTACTAGCCCATTTCTAAAACCTTCATTTAATAGGAAAAAACAAATGCTTATTTTCATTGATGACTATCAAAACATAATTGGGTGTACTTTATTAAGAAAAAATAATGAGGTCTTTGATCATTTTAATGACTTGAATGTGCTTGTAGATAAATAATCAAATAAATCCATCAAGATTTTATACACCAATAATAGTAGTGAGTATGTCATTAACTATTTTAAGTAATTATGTACATCATAAGGGATTGAAATACAATGTATAGCTACACATAATCTTGAGTAGAGTGGTTTTTGAGAGTGAAATAATAAGTACTTGAAGGAAATGGACAACTATATGCTACATTCTAAGTCCCTTATACCTTAGTATTGGGATGAGGCTATAAACTATGCTTGTTATATCCAAAATCAAGTTCTTCATAAAGAAATAAAGGGAGTCACTCCTTTTGAAGATGAGAATGGTCATAAAACAACATTGAATCAATTCTAAGTGTTTGGATATCTTATTATTGACCACATTCCCAAGAATAAACAAAAGGTAATGGAACCTTAGAGCCAACCTAACATCTTCATTAGATATCCTAAGGGTGTTAAGGGATTCAAGATTTTAGATCCCACCATTCATGAATTATTCATTAAGAGGAGTGTTCATTTTCAAGAGGTTCCTTCAGAATCCACACTTGGCACCCCTCTCTCTTCCTTAGATGCACTAGGATATTATGATAGCTATGATAATTTAGATCTACTTGAGTAACTTCATAATGATCCAAACTATTCTTATATTTATGATGATGAGAGAAGTGGTGCATATTTCCCTCCTCCTTATAGAATAATTTCATGGGATGAGTAATATCCTCATCACTTTCTAAGCATTGGTCCTATTTGGGCAAGACAAAAATTAAAAAATGCTAGTAAATGGGTTGGAAATCCATCAGACACTAGGTGAACCCATTCATAATTATAAGATGCCCCAAATGATTTTATTGCATCTAATTCCAATCCATAATCATTTCATGAATATTAGGTAATATTTAGCAAGATAATGCTATAGAAGATTAGTATGGTTCATTGTAGAGGAATGACACTTAAGATTTAGTCCCTTTTCCTAAGGGAAGAAAATTTGTTCAATATAGGTAGATATATCAAGCAAAATTTATAGTAGATGGGTCTATAGACATGTTAAAATCATGTTTAGTAAAAAAGGTTTATTCTTAGGTACCTCATATTTACTATACCAATATGTTCACCCTAGTTTTTAAAATGAACTCAATTGGACTCACTCTTGTTATTATTATAGCACATCACTAGGAAGTTCATCAGATGGATGTGAAGACTAACATTCTTCATGGTGACCTCAAAAAGGAAATATACATGGATCAACCACAAAAAATTATGGAAGATTCCTCTTTAGTTTTTAAACTTTGAAAATCCATCAATGTCCTCAAACAAGCTCCTTGAGCTTGGTATGCCAAGATAGTCTCCTTTATTTTTTAGGTTGGATTCACTAGATGCCATTATGATCTAAATGTCTAAATTTTATGGTAGGATGATTCATTGTTGATTATGGTTTTCTATCTAGATGACCTATTGATCACATGGAGTTATTAATCCACCATCATAATAGGGAAAACTACTTTGTCTAACAAGTTCTCAATGGATTTGGTGTTATTACATTACTGACTTGGGATTGAAATTTTTATCTAACTCCATGATCACTATTTCATTAATCCAAGTATGCTCTTGATTTATTTGTATAGTTTAACATGGATAAATATAGGTAAACTCTAAATCCTTTTATATTTGGTGTAAATTTTGAGGTTGATTATCTATCTCCCTTAGTTAATGTTACCTCATATCGATAACTTGTTGGTAGTATCATATATCTTATGAACACTAGACTTGATATTACATATGAAGTGGGCATGGTCTCCAGATTTATTCAATAACCACATGAGATACAATTTAGAACAACTAATTATATTATCCCCTACATTTAGGGTACTCATAGTCTCAGGATTCATTATTGAGTGGAGATGTTAACTTGATTGGTTATATAGATTCAGATTGGGCTAGTGATATTCAAAATCATAAGTTTACTTTAGGATATATTTTATCCTTGGGTTTAGTTCTAATTAGTTTGTTAAGCAAGAATCATAATGATATTAATTTATCTTCTAATAAGGTAGAATATATAACATTTATTAATGTTTCCACTAAGGCTATATGGATTATATATGCAATAAAAATTGTATGGTGTGCATGAATTAATCTTAGATCAGATAATATATATCACACCTATAGTTTTAATTAGGGCATACACTTGTTAAGAAGGAGCATGACCAATATGTGGATTTGCTAGACTTGATTAGGTGATCACTTGTATCATCTGTCACAACACATCATGCTAGGTAGGGTTCCAAATCTTACAGTCTAACATGATCACACAACCCTAAAAGAGTCCTATGGGTTATATATTAACTTATGATAATAAACAATAAAATAAACTAATATAATAATAATAAAATTAAACTAATCTAGTGCTCACCCAAGCTTGTGGCATAAATTAGGGGTTAAAACAAAACAATTAAATAACAACTAAACTAAAAATGTATAGGAGACATATACTCACATCAATGTATATAAAATCCTAATACATGGGAGATAAGAATACATATTTCATTATCTATCTACTCTTACAAAGGATAAATAAAGTTAGGAATAATTATCTTTAAATATGAACCTACCAAGTCTCAACCTCTCCCTTGGCCAATGGAGCTTCACAAAATATTATTGTGGCTTGTAAGGACAACCAATATAAATCAACTTTAGGCTACATGACCTACCTAATAATCCAAAACACTTATCCATAAGACAAGATTAGAGCTCTAAAATAAAGTATTAAACCCTAAATATTTATTCCTCAAGTATAATGGTCAATAAGCATATGTTAATTTATACTTCTTTACTTAATTCAAATCTCTTATGAAATGGTAAGGAATGACCTTGTATATATAATAATATCTCACCCTGAAGACTTTCACACATGTTGAATATGCTAGGTTGATCAGGGTGACATAGCACATTATCAAGCTAATGCCTAAAGTTTGTGCTAGGTCAGCTAGGATGCAAAGAAATGAGAAAAGGCAAAGTATCCCCAGAATAAGCTAGGTCAACTAGGTTACCCTAGCTTACTGAATAGGTCAAAAGGGAAACAAGGTAATATATGAGGGATAAGGCATGAAAAATGGTGGGAATAGATAGGAAAGAGAGAAATAATCTTAGGGTTCAAGGTTTTAGGAGATGAGAGTGTAGATAGTAAGTGGAAAAAGGAACAATAATCTTATGAAGCACCAAAGGTCTGCCCACCCCTTTCCTAGTATACCCCTTAAGGTATGCACTCAGAGAGATTGAGACTTGATATATTATTTCAAGATAAAAAGTGTCAGTAATCAATAAAATTTGAAAATATTATGTGTATATAGATTCAAGTAATTCTCACCAAGTTTGGCATCTAGTTTCGATGACTAACAATCATTTTATGTGATAACCAAAACACAATCTAGATCTATGGGGAATATGATTACTTATCAATAGATCAAGAATATTGATATTAACATGAAATTCATGAAGGATCTCATCCATGATATATTTATTGATATCTTCTACATCTAGCTAATAGAACAAGTTGATATATTCACCAAACCCTTCACTAAGAGCCAGTATCTTCATTTATGGGTTCTTTTTGGAGTTTAGGTAACTCTTACATCCTCCTTTAAGGGGATTTTATTGTACTTGGGAACATCATCATGCCTTTTTTATGGGACCCAATTCTACTACCCACATAAGTTATGCTTAAGGGGGTGTTAGTCTAGGTTTTTATTCCATTTAATGGTTTTTCCTTACACATGTTTAGTTATCTTGCTTAGTTGTATTTCAGGTCATTGTGAAAGATAATCCCAAATTCATGAGGAAGTGAGTACATGTTTATATTTCACTTATATAATTTACCTTCCTAAAGCTTTTATGGCTAATGATGTTAATTCTAATATTGTAATGTTTAAATTGTTGAGTAATTATTTCTTTCTAGCTCATATTTGGTTTCACTACTATATACAAATAATTTCTTCATGTATTTGATGCTATCCATTAGATCCTCAATTATGGACCACTCTAACAAGTGCACTCACAAATAATTTAATTGTGCAAGTCACACAAAAAAATTCTACTAATACTAGCGAGGGTGGACATTTAGACAACTATTTTAGATAATGCATTCCCATTTAACATTGTAGTGCATGCATAATGTTGAGTACTAGATCCTCAAAAGATGATAATCCTTTCATGCATGATTTTCCAAAATATACTAATATTGGATTAGAAGAGATGGAATTTACTAATGATGTTTTTGGTGAGATGTTTTCCTCTTAATTTGCAAATTTCATACATTTTGTGCCTTTCAAATTAATTTTTTATTAGTTCCTTATTTGTGTAAAATTTTCATAATTTATATTTCTTACATCTTCCACATCGGCGATCCTTGGGGGTCCCATCACATACATAGGTATATTTTATAACTAAACATGAACTTACTAGTTTTCATTTTAATTTTTTTAACGCCAATGTTGAATTCAACATCATTTTTTTGAAATGGGGTGACCCCGAATTCCAATCATTCCCCCAACATGGGCCTTAGATTTTGTCTTCCATAGGACGGTTCTTATACTTGAGAATTTTTTAACATATAAATATTTCAACTCTAAGAATATTATGGACCATATGTGTGTAATCTAGTGTGATTCCATTTATTTTTTAATATGGTAACTACCTTTGAGACTTCTCCCCATTTAAGGTAAATAGTAGACATAAGAATAGATTTGATTTTATATCCCTTGACAATATAAAGGGACCTAAATCCACCAATCTAGTATCTCTATTAACCATATGATGAATCATAAATTTATAATACTATGGAATATATTGTATCAATTAATTTTTAGCCCTTGTATTTATTAATTTCCATTATTTAAGAATTTCCATTCACCCATGTATGTGCAAGAAATTTAGGTTTTAATATTCATTATTTTCAATTTCACATATCCAAATTATATATATATATATGTTCTATTTTTAAGTTCATGCCTACCTAATCTAAATATAATTATGGATTAAACATGAAACTTAAAGAGGGGGAATATAGTATCTTAAAATAGCCTATGTTAGATTTACACATTTTTCTATGTATGATTAATTTGGTTCAAATCAAGTAATATTGGTACTTTGGTTGAATTCTAAAACCTAAAAAGCTCTTTATGCATCCCTATAATAACCTCCACCTCATATTTATGTATCCATGTGCAACTATAAAAATATTTATGAACAATAGTATACAATACTAGTAACATTTTGTTAACTTTATCTAGTTGGGTCTGTTCTCCCTTTCTGCATTTCCCATTTCTAGTGGTTGGAAGTTGAAAAGTGTGTTAATATTGAAAAATTGGAATAGATAAATTTTGTGACCTATTTACGACATAATCATTATCGATTACACCTATAAAATTGAATATATTGATATTAAATGATAAACATATTTTGTGACTCTAATGTTCCATAATATTTTTTTTGTTTTACATCATGAGGGTTGCTAGATTGAGTGGTAATAAGTGGAGATTAATCACCCAAACATCAATACAAGGCCCAAATATATTATCCTTAACAATCTAAGTTAAAGATTCAAGTATTGTAAGTACATGAATATGTAGTGTGAGATCTAACTGTAGGGAAGCAAAGGGTAAAATCAAGTGATGAAGACTAAAAGTCATATTTTAATTTAAAATATTTTGTTTATAGTATAAAGTTATAATACAAACTTTATTTTGAGTTAAGTATACAATTCTAATTATTGTCTCCATTCATATCTTAATTTAAGGTAGTCTTCTTATCTTTTATTACACATTTCCAAGTTTAAATTTATGTCATATTCTTCTATAATATTCTACATAAAAATACATCTTTTGTGTCTTTAGATGTACTATAATATTATTTAATTTACTAATTAGATATTATTATTTTATTAATATTATATGCAAATTTAATTAAATATAATTATAAATATAATTAAATTCATAACATTACTATTATTATATTATATTTAATAAAGAATGGTATATCTTTCATTTTAGTTTATATAATATCAAACATTTTTAACATATTAAAGTTAATATAGTTAAATGTGTGATCATAATATTATTTTAATGGTTTGATCTTGAAAAGTTGTAGTTTCAATGATTTCAAGTTTTATGATAGCCTCTTTAAATTTTAAGCAACACCTTGCATAAATGTAAACCTACACCAAAACACTAAACCAAGATATTATATAACACAAATTTTATTCTACACTAATAATTTTGTTTTCTAAAATAAGGTTTATAGAAAGTTTATTTCCCTTTATAAAAATTTTACCATATAAATTTAATTAAAAAAAATATTTTTATCATTTGCATTATTTTTATATAAGGGTAATCATTTTTACAGATGTCAAAGTTATGAATTGGAAAGATGCAACATTTTAATTAGAGCTAAGCTTATTTGCTTCTCATTTTTTGTAATTCCATGATCTACATCATGCATTTTCTTGCTATCTTGGATGCCATGATGGACATCATGTTCCATCCCTCCTTAAAAACTAATAACTAACAACTAACATTTCCAATTTTAATTCAATATACTGCACATACTATTACATTGTTATATCTATCTAGGCATACCCTTGTTGATCTAACAATCTCCAATACAAACCATGCTATATCTTGAGACATCATTTCAATTATCATTATTATATCATGTATTTTGTAACATAACACACTTACATGGATCTTTTTTCTAAGGCCATTCATTGCAAGGTATTCATTCCTACCTTCAGAAAAGGGGTAACAAACAAGGGTTTTATCATAGAGATCAGAGCTCCTATCAATTGAAAAATAAATTTTCAAAATACTCAAAACAGTAATTAGAGGTCAAACCAGGTAAAATAGACCCAAAAAATAGTGATGGTTATAAAACAATCATCAGATTCATCAAAGGATAACAACATAAGACATGGACAATAAAATTAGATAGTAAGGTGTCTTATTTTTAGTGCTATTATCCAAAAAACAAAAAATCTAGATTTTTAAGAAAAAATTAGAAAGGTAAGCTCAACTATGGTTTTGTCACATATAGATCAATTTAGATTCAGTAGTTTTAGTATACTTTTTCTCAGAGAATCTAGATATAGGGGCATCATACATGGCATGATGGATTTCACTTCTAGTTTTAGATTAGGAAATTGGTATAAATTCTAGATTATAACCTATATTACAAACTCCAGTGATTGGGGGAAATGTGTGTGACACATTTAACTTATTTTATTTCCAAGTTCATTATATTACCTAGACATTCTTAGTATTTATGTTCTATATTCCATCTATAGGTGTTTGACACCATTTTGAAGTGGATTTCATACAAGCCTAATCTCCTTCTAGAGTGGCCAAGATTGGCCTAGTTTTTAGTACCCATTCATCTATCCATGCCATATTATTAGATTATAGAGCATTCATGGGTTTCAAGATCCATCTCATATGACACACATTCATATTAGTATCAGTTCATAGATTTATTTGGTGGGTAATAATGGATCCAAAGGTCTAGCTAGCCTTTGAATTCTTGAGCCACCTACTCATAGGGATTGAAAACATAGTCCAAACATTGATTAGCATATGCATGATTACATAACTTCACTTAGTAGGTGATGATTGAGCCAAAGGGCTAGCCTCTATATTCTTGAGCCATCCTCAAGGAATTGAGTGCTTAACTTTGTTCATGATATTACTCTTGGTATAGTACATACCCAACATTACTCAACATCACTCAACAAAATAATAGGTTTTGTATTGGTCCACGTACTCGGTGAGGTGTATTTGTTCCTTTCTCTCTTACCCAATTTTTGTACATTCTTATTTTAAATATAATGTATCTAGTAAGAATTGATCTACTCATTATTTTATCTTATATATTTACACTTCACAATGTGTTCTCTCTATGAACACTCAACATCACACAACTTCATAAGCTTCACCCTTGTAGGTAAGTTTAGGTACACTTTCTACTTTTCTGTTATTCTAGTAATTCACTTTGTTACATCATTAAAATAAGGGAGGGGGGTCAAATGTAGTTATATAAAATGTCCAATTTGGTAGTTTAAGTGTGGCTTATGACACCCAATCTATAGGACCTTTTGGCATGCTCTCATGACCCTTCCAAACACTTTTTTGCTTATAATCAATCATCCATAGACTTTTGCAACCTGATTCTAGCTCAGCTAGGCTCTATTTCCCATGTTAATTCCATCCCCCAGGTCCTAAACCTGTAGGACAAGAGTGTTGGGGTTGGACTATAGCATCAAACCTTAGGGTGTCCTATTTTTGGTGCTCTTGTCCAATCACATTTTGATCTCAAATGACTATTTCCTTTTGATTCATGTTCTTCATTATGTTAGACTAATGTGAATACAATTAACCCATAACCAATAGATCTCTATAACTATTCAAAGTTCATTTAGAAGGGGGTTGGAAAATATTACAAAATCAAGAAAGAATACAAGCAAAACCATTGATGCAATTTTTTCTATTCTCTACATACAACCATATAATATAGTTATCAGCATATTCAAACCCTCACACCAATGTATAGCCACCTTAACCACTATTAGTTTGGTATTTTTGCATCCTCATTCACACAATTGCATAAAGCACATTAAGTGAGAGAAATGCATATGGCTTGATCCCTCTTTAGAGTATTGGTATGTAGGTAACATGCCCACACAAGGGGTGTGGATACATGTTTAGTGCATCCTACACACACTAAACCCCCTTTATCAAAGTTTTATTCAAGTATAATGAAGGTCTAGGGTTCAAGATTAAATTAAATTTATAAGGAGCTCTGTCAACATTCAATATTTGAAATTTTATAGGTAGGCTCACACAGGGATAGCAGATAAAACCTAGAAAACTCAAATCTTTATGACCAGTTTAGATAATATCATCAAGACCTAGACCATAACACCAAATCTTGAAGTGTCTTATTTTTGATGCTCCTATCCTTTCACTGAACAAAAGGTAGATCTAGGTTCATGTCACTATCCTAGTCCTGTACAACTAGTTTTAGCCTCTATCTCATCCATCTCAACCCAATTTAAAGCTTAGTTGAAATTTCTCCTCTTTCATTACTATTTTTAGAAACCTACAAAAGTTAAATAAATTACATAAATCAATACTATAATTATTAAAATATTATTTATTGATTTATTATTCTAGACCCTTAACTAAATTAGTTATAAATCTCTAATATTCCCAAAATAGTTAAATCACATTAACATGCATGTTAAAAAAGCCTTATCCACACTTTATTCCCACTTTGAAAATTTTCCACATGGAATTTATTTTGTCTTTGCATGGGGGGAAAATTGGTTTAAATAAGAAATGTTTTAATAAAAAATGTCTTTTAAACTTAGCATGCACATGGATATCCATTTTAAAAGGGGATGGTTTTGAGTAAGATGGGAGACATTTTTTTTATTCCCATATCTTTATGTTTGACATTTAATGAATTACCCATGGAATATGGCATGGATTTATGGTGTGGAAAGTGGAAAGTTGTTACAGTTTGTTTTAAACATTATCCTCATGTTTAGCTCTTTACTTTTGAAACAAGCACATTACTCACCTTTTATTCCCATGTGGGTGAGTTAGGTGGAGCAAGGATAAAGATTTATTATAATTAAACTCTATGTTTTATTTCAATGATTTATCTCCTATATGGAATCTTCCACTTGTCAACAGTTTTGGTGGGAAGTTTTGGTTAAAGATCATGGTAACATGGAATATTAGTTATGGGCAAGTGATTTTATAAATTAAGTATGGAGTTTTAACATCCCATAAATTATGAGATTTTATTCCTTCTTGTTTTTATGAAGCCTATTTAGAGTTTAACCATACTTAAAAAATGAAGGTTGTTAACTAACATTGGTTATTAACAACTTTATTTCATTTTATATTACGGATGATGATCTAGAGACAGGGAACATAGGAAAATAGAGAACAAATGAAATATAGATTGTATTTTTTTATAGGGGCAGAGTTTTGATATAGCTAGTTGAGGCCATTTTACCTATCGCATAAATATTTTTTAATCTATATAATTACAAAGAGGGATTTATTTGAAAAATTAGAATGTAGTTTATAAAGCTTTTGAGAGTGTTTCGCCTCCTTGGAGAGAGATAAATTGCCCATTTTAGAGATATATATTTGTAGGTGATCATTTTAGAAATGAAGGGTGTTTGTGATCTTAGATCAGAGTTCTTCAAAGGTTGATAAACCAATTACAAGATTACTCAGGAATGTAAGTTTAATCATGATATTTACATCTTATTTAAATGGAACGGTTCAAATGAACTTAGGGATGTAGAAATTTGGTTAACCCCATAAAAAAATATTCTATGTAATTTTTAAATTTATTCTCTATGATATAAAATTCTTTCAATTTCCTTAATTAAATTATGAGAATTTTTATAAAGTAATTTTCAAAATTACTTAAAGGGAAATTGAAAATTAATATTCAATTTTAATCCAAGCAGACTGTAAATTTTTTATAAACTTGGATTATTTACAAAGGAAAAAAATGTGAATTGAATGTTCTTTTAACTACACAGTAAAATTATATGAGTTTACAAAATACTCATTTAGAATTGTTCAGTTAATTTTATATTTTGATTAAAATAAAAGTCAATTCCCTTGATTTAATTAAAAAATATAAAAATGACTTATTATTAGAAATCAATTTTAAATAAATAGTATTGATTAGCATGGGCTAATTACTATTTATAAATTATCTTGGTATTAGAGAAATTAGAATATAGGGATTAGCTTATAAGTGTGTGAAAATTTTATTATAGTTTCAGTATTGGTTAGATTCTTTGCACACTATTTTTTACTCCATTTGTAGTGTTGGAAGTACAAGTTGTTTAAAGGAATAATAAACCATGGTCAAGTTGTCTAAAAAAAAAAACTTGATGAGCTTGAATCATATAATCAATAGATCCAAGAAGATAACTATGTCTTGAGATTGAAATTCTACTCCGTGGAAGAGGAGATTGAAAAGTTGAAATATGATTTGGAAACCAAGGATGAGCACTTGAAAAAGTTGAAAAATGGTGAATGAATGAAGGAATTTACTTCCACATCAAGTGTAAAAACAATGATAGATGAATATATTATAAGTAAGTCATCATTTAGTACTTCCTCTCATTCAATTTCAGATATTGCTTTTGGTGTTTTTGAAAAACACACTAGGGTATTGGGTCCAAGGAAGAGGCCTTGGTCAAAATGGACAATGCATAACTAACCCCATATAGGTAGAGGATATGCCTCATTTTTCAAGTTTAGGGTATACTAGTGAGAAAATAAAAATTGGAGAAAATTCTAAATACATAGAAGGAAGATAAGCTTCCAACTACCAAGTGTATAAGCCACTAGCTTTTCAGAATAAACCATCACAAGTGGATGAGAAGTGTAAGAGAAATAGAAGAAGAAGTATTGAGATTCCACCTGCTCTTTCTTACATAACACATAACACTAATTTTTTTTTAAATTCTAAAGTTTGTAATGCACTCTTTCAATTTGAACAATATGGCTATGATACCTAGAAAATGTGGTATATGTATCCTTGTATTTTTTGTGGGTTAAGTAATCATTATATTACTTATTGTTGGAAGAGAAAAACTTTGCTAAATAACTTTTTACCTTTTGTGAAAGATAAGACAGGTGATAATGATCAATCTCATCATTCAGAGGTGAGAAATGGTAAACATGTTTCCTCATCTAAGAAGAAGGACAAGAGGAACTTTTGCACTCACTATCTTAAGAGTGGACATAGAGTTTAGAAATATTAGAAACCTAAATCATCAAACTATCCTAAACATGATAAATATTCCAACTTATATTTCAATTTTGGAAATAAGGACTTATTATCAAAGTATTTTTGGTCTAAATATCCATGCAATTTTTGTGGATTAGATAATCACTGTGTTGCCTTATGTTGGAAAAGAAAACTAGTTTGTAGGATATCTATGATTTCCAAGGAGAAATAAATGGGTAGTAATTATTTTACTCATCATAGTCTGAGTGGTCACCAAAATGATAAATGTTGGGTATTGCATCCACAACTATGTCTTAAGTATTGTAGGAAGACATCCATGAAGAATGATGCATCCATAAGCAAAAAGGAAGTTATTTTAAACCCACCAGTATTGGAAACAAAACAAGAGGAAGACCACTTATCTACTGATTATCCACAAATGACTCAATTCATTTTTTATTTAAATGGTAATGATCATTTCTTCTCTATTGGCAATTTTGCATAGCTATGGTATTAATTATCATGCATATGCTCAAAGTAGTTTTGATATTACAAGGAATATATTTTGATTTTGAATAATTTTTTTAGCTACCAATTGTGAGAAAATATGAGTGATAGGTTTATCATACTTGGATCATTTCAGTCATATTTGTCATTTTACTAATCTCTATTTTTAAAGCTCTTGATATGTTTTTGAGTTCCTGAGTTCCTGATGCATTAAACAAAGAATTAACTCATGTTTGAACTTGGATATAATCTTAAATGATTTAAGATTTGAATTTGGTTTATTAGAGTAACCTATAGAGAAAATCCAAGGGACAAGTTTATCATACTTGGATTAGCTGTTTAACATTTAGGTTTTGGAAAAAACATCAATTTTAAACCTTGACAACAATATATGCAGATTATATGGGGTATGATCAATATGTTTATTTTGTAAAAATTTGCATTTTAGTATATGTGTTGTCTATTTACATTGTGTAAATAAAGGCTTATAAGACCCTTTTCGAGCATTGTTTGTACTTATAATAATTATACAAACTTTTTGTAGCCATAATATTTGCATATTTATAAGTCCCTCATTCATTGTGGGCATTTGTCTATAACTATAAAAAATGGTTGCAATTATCATGTATATTTATTATACTAACAAACTAGTTTGCAATTACACTTGGTGATCATTTTGTAGGCAGATTCACCATTTTAAAGATGTGACATTTGAGCATGTAGTTTGCTTCTATCTACAAACTAGTATTGGGTAGATATTTCTTTCACCAACATTTCATGGATTTAGTTTGATTTTTGAATCATTACCATGATATATTATAGTGATGTTTTGCAAAGGAATCTTTTGTAGATTCAAAGAGTGATTTGACATTTTTGAGACCAAAAGGGTCTTATTGGGGAGGTTTGATCCAAAAGATTTTTTTAAAATAATGGTTTTTTAATTATTTTCCCACAATAATTCTTCCATTTTTCCCAATTTCAAAATAATCCTAATATCCTATTATTAATGGTTTTTAAATACCATGGGATATTAAGTCCAAATTTAATTTAATTATCTTATTTTATGGTTTTATTAAATCATTGGATAAATTTAAATTAAATCCCAATTTTTATTTTATCCCCACCTTTTTTCAAGTGAAAATTTGCATTGAATATTATTTTTAAAACATTTACTTTATCCTCACTTTATTTTATCCCAATGTCAAGATTTGCATGGAATATGTTTTTATAAAAATAGGAGTTCAAAATAAATATTGTAAATCATTAACATGTATATTAAAAAAGGTCTTATCCACACTTTATTCCTATTTTGAAAATTTCCCATGTGGAGTTCCCTTTGTCTTTGCATGGGGGGGAAATTGGCTTAACTAAGAAATGTTTTAATAAACATTATATGTTTAACTTAGCATGTATATGGATATCCATTGTAAAAGGGGATGGTTTTGGGTAACATGGGAGATATTTTTTTATTCCCATATCTTTATGTTTGGCATTGAATGAATTACCCATGGAATATGGTGTGGATTTATGATGTGGAAAGTGAAAGTTGTTAAGATTTATTTTAAACATTATCCTTGTGTTTATCACTTTACTCTTTAAACATGGACATTACTCACCTTTCATTCCCACGTGGGTGAGTTAAGTGGAGTAAGGATAAATATTTATTTTAATTAAACTCCATGTTTTATTTCAATGTTTTATCTCCTACGTGGAATCTTCCACTTGTTAATGGTTTTGATGGGAATTTTTGGTTGAAGATCATGGTAACATGGAATATTATTTATGGGAAATTGTTTTGATAAATTATGTATGGAGTTTCAACGTCCCATAAATTATGAGATTTTATTCTTTCTTATTTTCATGCAGCCTATCCGAAGTTTAACCATACTTTAGGAAAATGAAGGTTGTTTTATTGATAGGTGTTCCCTACAGTGGCATTTTAGGGGAGTGCAAGGGTGTAATGATGTGAGTGGGTTGGCATTAATTAGAAGCTAATTTAATAGAAAAATAAAAAAATATTTAACATGGGGAAGTGTGGAAGTGTAATTAATAATTAATTAGAAATTAACTTTTTGGGAAATATGAACTGACATACCATTTAAAAAAATGAAATATATATATATATATATATATATATATATATATATATATATATATATATATATATATATATATATATATATATATATATACACACACATACATACATACATACATACATACATGATAAAATCATTCACCAATTCAAACAAAAAAAAACATCAGAGTGCAAGGCAGACTAGAGCATAATAGTGAAGAGTCAAAAAAAAATTGTGAATTCTTAATTCAAATTTCTAGTATTTTGGTATGTATAAAATAGTCATATATATTTTAATTGTTATTTTTGTACAAAATCTACTTATTTCAATTTTCATTGTTGTAATTAAAATTAAAAATATCAATAAAATTTACCCTACATCATATCATAATTAATTGTAGATATGTATAGATTTATTTAATAACATGGCATTTCAATTATAATAATTTTATTTACTTTAAAATAAAATTATTTATTTACCATACTGAAATATATGATAGGTGAAATATATTTTTTATTATGGTAATTTTATTTACTTTAAAATAAAAGAATTTATTTATTTATTTTATATTTGTTATTGGTGGTAATTTTATTTACTTTAAAATAAAAGAGTTTATTTATTTATTTATTTATTTATTTATTTATTTATTTATGTTTATAATTATTTAATTCATGTAAAAATGACATTATTTATTTATGTTCTATATAAAACTTATTTTATATTAATGTTTTGTCTTTTTTCCTTATTAATTGAGGAATATTGGATTTAATATCTAAGAAAATGAAAATGAAATGCTTGATTTGAAATATCTAAATTGATGTCAATCTCTTCATTCAAGAGATGATATTATCAATTCAATTTTTAAAAGGATAATTATTTTACATTAAAAATAAGATGAAAATATAAAATTAATAATAATTTAAATTATAGTAGTTTAAATTTTAAGATAACAAATATTTGACATTAAAAATGATACAATAGAATATAATTAGCATAATTAAAATTAGAGTAACTTAAATTTTAAGATAAAAAACATTTGACATTAAAAAAGATACAATAGAATATAACTAGCATACATATCTTAGATAAATCTATGTAAAATACACTGATAGATATCATTCTTGAGGCACCTATATCGTATTGAATTATGAATACCTTGAAAATGATATCTATTGGTGTATTTTACATTGATTTATCTAATATATGCATGTTACTTAGCCAACATTGGCTATTAACAACTTTATTTCATTTTATATTTTGGATGATGATCTAGAGATACAGAATAGAGGAAAATAGAGAATAGAGGAAATATAGATTGTTTTTTTTATAAGGGCAAAATTTTGATATAGCCAGTTGAGACCATTTTGCCTATTTCAAAATTATTTTTTAATCTATATAATTATAGATATGGATTTGTTTTTAAAACCATAAGGTAGTTTATAAAACATTTTAGATTGTTTTTCCTCATTGGAGAGAAAGATATTGCCCATTTCAAAGATATATATTTGTAGGTGATCATTTTGGAAATGAAGGTTGTTTATGACCTGAGATAAGAGTTCTTCAGAGGTTGATCAACCAATTGCAAGATTACTTAGATAAGTAATTTTAATCATTATATTTTTATCTTATTTAAATAGAAGGGTTTGAATGAAATCAAAGATAGCCATTTGGTGAACCTTCTAAACAAATCTTCTATGTCATTTTTTTAATTTCTTATCTATGATCTAAAATTATTTCAATTTCTTTAATTAAATTATGAGAATGTTTATAGAGTAATTTTTGGGTTTACTTAAATGGAATTTGGAAATTAATATACAACTTTAATCCAAGTAGACTATAAAGTTTTTATAAAATTGGATTATTTGCAGAGAAAAAAAAAACAAAGTGAATTGAATGTTTTTTAACTACACAATAAAATTATATGAGTTTACAAAATACTCTTTCATAATTATTTAATTAATTTCACATTCAAATTAAAATAAAAGTAAATTCTTTTGATTTAATTAAAAGTTGAGAAAATGACTTATTATTAGAAATCCATTTTAAATAAATAGTATTGAATAATAGGGTCTAATTACTATTTATAGATCACATGTTGCATTATACATCTTGATTCAATGATGTAAGATGAGTCAAATAGTCAAGGAGCTCAAGAGACCACCACATGGTACAAGAATGGAAGCTAGTAGACTAATAGTAGGATCTTGAAACCAATGCATGATTAACACATGGAATAAGTTTAGATAGAGTTGACAAGTCAAGGTCAAGATTGATGGCTCTTACTCGATCATACTGATCAATATTAGTGGTACATGGATGGGTTGATGAGTCAATTATTTGAGTTATGATCGATAACCAATGAAATCAAAGGTTGAGATGTTAAGGGACTTCATGGAGATCGAGCACATAACCAAGGTCAAACTAGGGCAAGCTCTTCAAATGGGATATGCCACTGTTAAAAAACAATCCAGCATCATGAAAAGAATAAAATGTAGTTAGGTGATCAAAAACATATAAGGACACCATTGAAGATCAATATGGACTTCTAGTTTATAAATTTATAGCATATAGGGCCTTATGACTATGTTTGATTTTATTTAAAAAGGGTCTATACATTTATAAATTATAAGTCTCAAAAAACATAGAATGGGATTTTTTCTACCTATTTATATCAAGAAGGGAGCTATATGGTTTATAGGTCCCATTGACATAATGACTATAGGAAAAATAATAGTCTGAGATTGTTTTTTCATCTATAGTGGACCTATGAACATGGGGACAAGTTTGAGCATGATCCAACTTGGATAAGAGCTAGTATTTCAAAGGATGCCATGAAGGCAAACATACAAACCCCAACGATTTCATCTCCAAGAAAAAATATATGAAAAGGACCCTTTTCTCCACTTTCACATGCCATAACAAACTAGGCAAGAGTAGTTTAGTAATAAGACAAAATTCTAACAAATGGAACTTATTATTGTAACTACATTGATGATGTAAATTAGTTTAGAACCACTTGATCCTATCATTTAAACCATATGAAGAATCAATGAAGGAATAATTAATGATTGTAACTACTTGAGATGACCTAGATCGATCAAGAAGCTAGAATCAAAATAATTATAGAAGTAGTTATAACTATGATTCAAATGAAGTTGAACTCATTTGATTCCTTTTAGAAATTCTCTTTGCCCCCTTCTCTCTCAAATGATATAAGTATCTACCATTTTAGTCTTTGTATTAATTACACTCCATGTATGGTGGATACCTAATAGAATCATGTCATATTCTACCTTTTAACATTAATGCAAATTTAATTCTAAGTTCTTAAATAATTGTTGAAGTGTGCAAGTGATGTATGGTGATGAAAAGTGATAATTATCTATCCTTTATTCCCTTATCCTTTCATGTTTGTGTAATATTTCCTATTATATTAGGTCATATTAAGTGTTTTCAAGTGTATAAACCTATATTTTAAGTGTAAAATGAGCCTTAGAGTCTATAATTGGCCTATGGTTTACTTATCTTGGATATCTCTCATCCATCTCACCTCCATATTAAAATACTCATGTTAGAATCCATAGGGCTCAAAAGTTGGTTTGTTTGCCTTTTTTATTAGTGGAGGAAAGTATGATGGTCATATGGAAGACATCTTGGTGCATCATTCCCTCAAATAGGTTCATTTCAAGTAAATTCTAATTTTTTTCCCATAAGCAACTAGTTAAACAGTTGTGAGAATTTCAAGATACATCCAGGGAGCTAGCTCTTAAATCTAGAGGCTCACTTCCATTATAGGTACACCCACATACCCAAAAGTTTTCCCACGTTTCCAAAATCTATAAGAGGATTGAACACGCTCTTCTAGGGTGCAATATTTGGTGACAATAGTTTTAGCACACCTGGTGGGACCAAAGTTTAATAAATTTGAAATATTTTTGGTGTGTCTGTCTTCTATCTTCTTTTTGAAGCAAACAACCTAGCACCAATGGTGACTTCGAATGATAAATTATGCTTGTAAGTAGTCTAGGTATCTCTATTTTAAGTTTTAATCAATTTTTACATCTCATTTGATATACGAGGTTGACATGAAAAACTATGGTAAATATCCCTACCATGGACCTCCTTATCAACATTGCTATGAACCATAGTATACTCCCCAATAATCCTATAAAAATGACTATCAATCTTATTAGTCATGGGAGCCATATAATCCTTCATTTTCCCCTCCATATAGACAAATGGCTATTAGACATCCCTATGAGAAAGGGTACCAAGATACCTATCAAGACATGCCTCCCTATTAGTCTTAATATGAGCCCTATCAACCATACCACAATGCCTATCAACCTCAAGAGTACTCCTATGAGTCTTTCCATGATGAATAAGATGTCTAAATGGATGTTACACAAAGGTATTACAAGGCAATATATATATTCATATAGATTAAAGTGAAATAAAATGAAGTTGGTCTTGATCCCCCATCACTATCCTCCTCAATTATTCCATCTTAGATCAAGTCCTTATTGGCATCCATACCATAGTTACTAGATAATGAAGACAAAACTATTACATGGGATGATGAGTATGACATGCTCCCTAATCATCTCATAGAATGGTTAATAAGTACTACCCAAGGTTACATGCAAAATTTATGGGCATTTAAAGAGATAGAAGGAACTCAATGTGAAATCAAAGAATAAATGGACTTGGCAAAGAAGTACCTTCAATTATAAATAGATAGGCTAAGTATGTGGGATAATAAAGAGATAAAAAATGAACATGCTATTATTTAAGAATTTTAAAAAATCTATTGGTAAGATGTAACTCCTACTTATGTATATGTTTGTTCTTTTGACCATACCAAGAAATCACTTCCCTATGAGCTTACTAGTGCATTCCTCTTTCCTAAATCCACTCATAATACTTCTCCTTCACCTCACACTCATTATCGAATTCATCATCTCCCCATCACATCTCATCCTTCATCTCATATCCTAGTTCTTCCACATGATCCTATCCATCAACCTTCCATCATACCCCTTCTTGATGAATAACTCATCTTGAGGGAAGCAAGTGAAAGGATAAAATCTAAGTCATGGCTAAGAAATAAGATTTCATGAGTGACTATGAGGAGGAAATCATCATAGGGACTCCCTTTAGTGACCATAAGTGTAACTCTACCTTCTTGGATGAATTAAAGCACATTGAACATCCTACCACAACTACTAATGCAGAGTTTGATATGGAAGAGGAACACATTAAAGAATCTTTTGCATTCATCCATGAGGAATGTGGCCAAGACTTGAATAAAGAAGAATTTGAAGAAGACTCAATGTCAAATCATGAATTTGTGGATGACCTTCTCAAGAATGAAGTTGAGTGTACTATTAAGGAAGAAGGTCAAGTCACCCCTCAAGAAGTTGTAGTCATAATAGAATATCGTGAGATAAAGATAGATGAAATGACTCTCAAAGATGACACTCATGAGGTGGATGAAAATGACTTGTGACAAAAGTCTAATTTCATATGTCATGAGGTTGATCATCTTGGTAAGGTCAATCCTCCTCCCAAGAAGTCTACATCTAATTTGGATAATGCCTCTAACAAGCATGTTGATGATTGCCTCAATAAACATGGAGAAACGTCTCATGTTTTGAGTGAAGAGGAACTATAGCAAAAGAATAATTCCATATGCAAAGAGTTTCTCAAGTTGGAAAAGTCCCTATTTTATCTAAGATATTCTATATCTAATGATCATGTTGACAAGGATTATACCAATAATAAAGATGAAGGTCATTCTATTGATCAAGAACCTACTGCCATGAAGTCATTAGATGAGGTTTCTTCCCAAGAATTTATAAACACGGATGATGAAATCAAGGTAGAGGTTGAGGTTCCTAAAGAAAAATTAACAGACTCACCTAATATTGAGCCACATTCAAATATATGGGAACATGAAGAAGAGAATCTTGATGATCCAAAAAATCAAGTATGATCTATCAAGGAGAAAATCAAGGTAAGAGGACTGTCATATTTTCAAATTTATACATTTAGGTCCAAGTATTTGAGAAGGTAGACAAAGAGTTTCCCATAGATAACAAAGATGATTATCAACTACAAATGGAGATTTTACAAGATCTTGAATATTTTTGCCAAGTTTAGGGTCAATTACTTGAGAAGGTGGAGGAAATATTTTCCATGGAAGAAAATGAACAAGATTGGATGGACTATTTAGATCTCCTTGATGAGCTTGAAGAACTTGTAACTGAAGAGAAACCCAACCTCATTAAGAGCAACATGGAAAACAAAAAGGTATGTCTTGTTTAACCACCATTGGAGGTCATAGTTAAGGATCAATACAAGATAATTGAGGCTATTTAGATGTAAGAAGATTTCATTTCTATATCTAGCATATTTGGAGCTGCTTGGTTCTCATTGAATATCATGTCAATGAAGTTGATAAACACCATGAAGAAGATGGAGGCATAAATTTCAAGGATCAAAAGGATACATGTCTCATTCAATCCTTCATGTCATAGAGCAAGAGAGGTTTCAATCTTACCTTTTAATCTTGGAGTAAGTTTTCATCTCAAGTTAGTTAGTGCTTAGGTCAATTTTTTTAGGTGTGTGATTCCTTTCTTGTTGTGTTGTGTTACATAAGTTCTCATGTAGTACATGTGTGTTTTGTGATTAGTTTATTGTCTTGTGTGGTGATTCTTATTTATATTTCCTTATTTTTTTTGTTTTTTTCAAGGAATTTTTTGTGTCAAACCTACTATACATGTGACTCCACATCCCAATGTATAGGATTAGGCAACTAGTCATGGCACAACAAACATGCCACCCCTTGGAAATCATCAAAGATGTTGACTAATTTTTCCTTCAAGCCAAAATGGATCGACCCCCTATAGTTAGAATATTATATAGGGGATTTTTATAATGTCTTAGGTTATTTTTTATCTTATTTTATTCCATTTCATATGCCCTTCTAATCTTGGTTATGGTTCAGTTTAATCCTTGTACTATTTGATATCCTAGGAGTCATTTTAGGGACATATGTGCAAGTGGCAAGTCTTCATGGTGATCAATGCAAGCCAAGATCATGAAAATGGTATGCACAAGCCTCAAGAAGTTTATTTAAGCTTTCAAAGATCAATTAGTATCTGAAGTACAAACCTAAGTGAACCAAATTCATGATGCCACGTGGGAACCAAACTTGACCAATTCTCTTGGGCAATTTATTAATCTATTAATAAAGCCTCATGTGACCATCAGACCATGAAAAACTAATTTACTTAGTGCCAATATCATTATTTTTCAAGTTTCATATCTTTATGAGTCTTCTACCTCAAGATTTAAGCCTTCAAAGTTTATCTTGCCAAGTCTAAGGAGACAAGCCATTTAAGATGTCATCCAAAAATGAATAAACTAGTTCACTTGTGCAATTAAAAATGCACCTTAAAATTTTGTGTAAGCCATAATATTCATCATGGATTTTTTAATTCTAAGATCATCCTATGAAATTTTCAAGTCTGCACAAGCTTTCTAGCTTAAGTTATGAAGCTTGAAAGTGGAACCAACAAAGTAAGATATCCACACAAACGTCAAAATAAAGATTGAAAAAAACAAACCCTTTTGAGATTAAACTTTATGGTTTCATGAATGTAAATGATGGTCATACGAATTTCATTTTATAGGAGCATGGATGTCAAATTTAATCTTATGAATTAGTCATTGGATTTCAAATAGTGGATCCTAGCAGATTTAAAAGTCTATATTGCATCATACATCTTGATTTGATGGTGTGAGATGATTCAAATGGTCAAGGAGATTCAGAGGCTGCCATGAGGTATAATTTTTGAAGATGGAAGAATGATATTAGGACCTTAAAACTAACATGTGATTGATATGTGGTAAAATATTAGAAAGAGTTAATAAATCAAAGGCAAGATCGATGGCTCTCACTCGATCATACTAATCAAGATCAATTGTACATGGATGGGTCAATGAATCAAAGATCTGATTCATGTTTAACTACTAATGAAATCAATGATCGAGAAGTTAAGGGACTTCCTAGAGATAGATCACATGACCATAGTCAAACTAGGTCAAGCTCTTTAAAGGGGATGTGTTGCCATTAAATCTTGATCCAATGCCATGAAAATAACATAATGATGCATTTAGGTGATCTATAGGGATGACATTGAAGATCAATACAAACCTCTAGTTTATAGATTAATAATATATAGGGCCCATCTTTTAAAGGTTTCAACATTGTCTTATGACTATGTTCACTTTTCTTTAAAAAAGGTCCACGCATCTATAAATTATTGATCCTCGCAAAGGCATAATGGGTCTATTTTAGACCTATTTGGATCAAGAAGGGAGTCATGTGTTATATAGGTCCTATCAACATAATGACTATATAAAACCCAATAGTCTGAGATTATTTTCCATCTATAGTGGACCTATGAACATGGGGATGAGTTCGAGCATGATCCAACTTGGATAAGAGATAGCACTTCAAAGGATACCATGAAGGCATACATGTAGATCCCAATGGTTTCATCTCTAGGACCAACTACATGAAAAGGACCCTTCTCTCCACTTTTGTATGCCATGAAAAACTAGTGAGGAATAGTTTAGAAATAAGAAAAAATTCTAATAGATGGATCCTATTATTGTAATCATATTGATGTTAGAACTTATCTCATAACCACTTGATATCGTAATTAAAACCATATGGAACATCGATGAAGGAATAATGAATGGATATAATTTTTTGAGATGAATTGGATCAATCAAGAATATAGAATGAGCATAATCATAAAAGTAGTTATAACTATGATTTAAATTAAGTTGAACTCAATTGATTCCCTTTGGGAATTATCTTTGCCACCTTCTCTCCTAAATGCTATAAGTAGCTACCATTAAGGCCTTTTTAGGAATTCCACTCCATGTATGGTAGAGACCTATTAGAATGATGTCATATTCTACCTTTGAACATTAGTAAAAATCTGATTTTGAGTTTTTGAATAATTATTGAAGTGTGCAAGTGATGTATGGTGATGAAAAGTGATAATTATCTATCCTTTCTTCCCTTATCCTTTCATGTTTGTGAAATATTTCATATTATAACAAGTCATATGAATTTATGTCAAGTTCATTATCCTATATTTTAAGTATACAATGAGCCTTAGTGTTTTTAACTAGCCTATGGTTCACTTACCTTAGATAGCTCTCATGTATCTCACCTCCATATTGAAATACTCATGTTAAAATCCATGGGACTCAGAAGTTAGTCTGTGTGCCTTGTTTATTAGTGCAAAAAAGTATAATGGTCATATGAAATACATCTTGGTACATCACCCCATTATATTAGGTTCATTTCATGTAACTTCTAGCTCTTTTCCCCATAATCAACTAGTTAATTAGGTGTGAGCATTTTAAGATACGTCTAAGGAGATAGACCTTAAATCTAGAGGCCCACATACCTAGAAGTGTTCCCATGTTGCCAAATCTTAGAAGAGTATTGAACACCCTCTTATAAGGTACAAGATTTGGTGTCAATAGGAACCAGTCTGGGGCATAATTAGGAGGCCTAGATCTCCCAAAAACTATTAACAACTAAAACTAACAACACTAAACCTATAAAAAAGGCATATAATCAATTTGGGAAAGATAGGATAACACTAAATGAGAAGATAAAAATGATAAAATAGACATCAAAAATACTACATAAAATCAATAATCAAGCCAAAAATGATCCATTAAAATATAACAACATTTCTACACATGAAAAACTCTTGAATAAATAAATATACAACCATGCTCAACAAAGGATATAGATTGATATCCAAAAATAGGATGAGTCATCTATATGATGTAATCATACTTCTCTTAGAAAGGATATCCTTTATCAGTCTTAGAGAGCCATCTCTAATCATGTCTTCCATATCCAATCGCAACCTCTCAGCTTTAGATCTACATCCTCTACATTTGGTTAAGATGCCAACATCAACATTTTTTTCCCTTTACAAAAAGATAAGGAAGATATATGGAAATAAGTAGAAATTATTTGATCTTACAACTAATCCCTGACCCCTAATAAGGAACCATCTACCCCTAAAATAAGAGGGTTCATCTTCTTTATAGAACCCAAAATATCCACCTCCAATGCCTTCTCAAGGGTTGTAACAAGGGGGTCTAGAGGGAGATAAAGAGGGGGATCAATGTATAGGGCAAGTAAACAACCATGGGTATGTCAGAAAAAATCATCATTAAGAAGGCCCTCTATCTTCCATACATGTTTTCAACCACAAGAAGTTTTAAAAGAAAAAGAAGATACATGATTCCTAACTTGGTTGTAGTAGAAACATCTTAAATGGAGGCCTTCATAGCTAAGGAATTTAGTTCATTAACCCTACAAATAATCCACCTTGATAGGGTGAAAAAGGGTAGAGCATAAACTCTCACATTTATATAACCCCTATAACTCTCTTCCATTTTCATGAAGGAGCCCACGAGATTATAAGAAATGATGATATCATCTTCCTTACATAACACTAGTGGTAGATTATAAAAATAAAACTACATTGGAGATACCAAAATAGTAGACTTATCAATAGTATAAAATGAGACCATCTATAAAATAAGAACCCATGATTACCGAATAATTAGAGCCCATATGTTGAGCATGGAGCCCTTTAGGGATATCACATGACCTTAGGAGAATATTTTGGGGGCCTAGAGAGCTCCAAGGATGTGGGGAGTGAATTTTTCCTTACTCCACCATTTTTGGAACCTTTCTCCACATGTGAGGGGAATATTCCTAGTACATTTATAGTTTCTATGTTTTCATGTTTTATGGAGTTGGTTATTAGTTGTCTATTTTTCATGTGACTTCTTTGTTTTGAGGGAGCTAGTTATTTCTTGGAAAATGTAATGCTTTCCTTATTACAAAGAGATGGTTATGATCACATGTTGGAAAATGTGCCCTTGAAAGGTGGAGACTCTTAGTATGGTGTGTTCCTTCTTGGGAGATATTTTGGATGAGCTTGATGAGGTGGAAGTGATTTGTCTTGAGTGGATGATGCTTCTCTTGGGTAATCATGATGAATTTGCTCCTCTTTTCAAGGATTTTAATTCATATTCTATATATACATAGTGTGGTATGGGCTTTATAGGTTGATGGTTTATTTGCATGATGTGGTTTTGAGGATCAGAGTCAAAGTGCAGGTGTTCATTACATGGTGTGGTTAGCAACTTGTGAGATACAATATTATGCAGGAGATACAACATGATGTTATTTCTTGGAAAATGTAATGCCTTCCTTATTACAAAGAGATGGTTATGATCACATGTTGGAAAATGTGCCCTTGAAAGGTGGAGACCCTTAGTATGGTGTCTTCCTTCTTGGGAGATATTTTGGATGAGCTTGATGAGGTGGAAGTGATTTGTCTTGAGTGGATAATGCTTATCTTGGATAATCATGATGAATTTGCTCCTCCTTTCAGGGATTTTAATTCATATTCTATATATACATAGTGTGGTATGGCCTTTAGAGGTTGATGGTTTATTTGCATGATGTGGTTTTGAGGATTAAAGTCAAAGTGCAAGTGTTCATTATAGGGTGTGGTTAGAAACTTGTGAGATACAAAATTGTGCAGGTGTAGGTGAAAGTGTAGTTATTTGTGTAGAATTTTATACAGGAGATTTGTATATCTCTATGAGAATTCATTGTAGTCTTGGTATTTATATTACTTATTTATTTGATAACTTTCATTGGTCGATGTAACCCACTTTGGGTGAACCATGTTAGATCTATGTTATTATCTTGTTCTCTCATTTATGGTTTCATAATAATGGTGAATTAAGTAATGTTTTTGTGATGCATATTATTACATAGCTTTAGATCTAGTTTATGGTAATAGTAAATCTAGTTAAAGTGTTTTTATTCTTATCACCATATTCCTTGATGAAGTCACAATCAACAAAACTCTTAAATGAGACTTGAAATAAATCTCTATCCAAATATTAAAAACATAGTGCTTCAATGGAGGACCATTAAAAAAAACATAGTTAACAAGGTTAGCTAAGAGAGAAACCAACCCATATACTTTCTAAACAAAGTTTTATTGTCGATGTTTGATTCCATTTCACCAATAGAATGATTTAGAAGAGAAATATCAAGGGAATCATCATAGAAAGTGATATGAATGTCTCTAAGTAATAAAGAGACTTTAGTGAAGAAAGATAATACCTAGTGAACAACATCAACAAAACTATCCAACACTGAAAGAACAGGATGGAAGCCCCTTAGTTCTTAGGAATCTAAACCAAGGAAGGAGAAACAATAAGATTTTAAGTAGAGAGAAAGGATAAGAAAAATTCAAAGTAGAGAGAAAGGAAATATGCTTTGTTTAGAACTAATTATTTATGACTAACTTCCTTTTTTTCTGTATGGTTATGCACTTTGTTGTGGAATTTGTATTTTTCTCATTTTGCCTAGTATTACATCTCCCTTCTTTATTTATAAGGTTCTCTCCACTTTTATAACCTTAAGGGGGAGTGTTTGAGATTAATATTATTTGGCTTCACCTTATGATAGTTTAGTTTAATAATAAATGATTTTAGATGTGTATTTATTATTATAATAAATTCACTTTCTACCTGATTTATGAGGTTTTACACTTTTTTTGTTTCTTTATATTGAATTTTGGAGTTACATTCACATGTAACTCCCCCCACAATTGTCACACAAATCCCCCTAATAATATGGGGATTAGGGACATTTGAAACACAATAATAAGGTTGTGCAAGTAAATTTTATTTATTCCTATCTTTATTTATTGAGTTATCTCCTTTCTCATTCTACACTTGACACACGCTTGCACTATTCTATCTTGAGATGCTAGTTCATGGTTTAATGTATTTCTTATTTCTTTTTCTCTTAGATTCTATTTGATATTGTACTTGGATATAAATGATTTGAAATCCTTCTAATATATGTGGGTTTTTTATTTATTTGATGGTTTCCTAACTTGACAAATCTTGTCTTTTGCATTTAGAGTTTTTTTCATATTGAGGTAATATTGTTTCATTTATATTCATTAATTTTTTATGTTAGTCTATCAATCTTGCCATAAATCCTGATATTGATGATCAATAAATATACATTATACAACATTTAGAAACACCATTAGTTTTAGACATAGATCTAGTAACTTTATCAGTCTTGGCAACTACATGTAATCAAAAGTCTCAGAATGATTTACACATATATATAACCTTTTAAATAAACCAATTACACTAGATTATTTTACCATAAATGATAACCATAAATTATAGACAAATTCACTTTGATATGTGATAATTAGATGGGATTTGTGTAAATGATCATTTTAAGGATAGTTAATTTAATTCATAAGCATCAAAGAGGCTAAAATAACAATACAACAGGTGCATGATAGTGAATATGATAGGTATTCTAGTATAAAAATAATGTCACATAAATTAATTTGATAAGGGTACTATTAGCCTCCCACGTGACATGAATGTCTTTAATACATCCAGAATATGTGATAAATTTGAATGACAGTAATATAAACCATGTTACTTCCCATAAATCACAACTTATTATCTCACCTTCACCACTTATGCTTTGGGGATTTGATTTGATTAGAAAAATAAATATAAAATAATTAGGTGGGCATAAATTCATAATTATAGCCACTAAATATTCCACCAAATAGGTATAACATATACCCCTATAAACAACTATAAGAGATAACATATGTCGATTATTGATGACACACATTACCTCCTACTTTGGTCTTTCGTCAATGATCATTATAGACATTGGCTCATATTTTATTTGAAAAACCATCAAAATGTTATGTGCTAAGTATAATATGAGACACACCTTTTATAATATTGATTACCCCTAGGGTAATGGATAGGTAGAAACTATAAATAAAATTATAAATAATATCTTGATCAAAATAGTTACTAAATTTAGTGACGACTTAAATAATCAAATATTTTATGCACTATGGGTCGACCACACGAGCATCTGAACACCCATTTGGGATACTCTATATTCATTAATTTATAGGATAAAATTAGACATTGCATTAGAATCATAAATTCCATATTTATGTGTATTTATAAAAGGGATCATTATATAAGATCAATAAAAATAAAAATACCTACATGAGTTATATAAATTGGATTGTATCCACATATAAGTAGACAAACATCTAAGAATATATCAAAAATACATTCAAAAACCTTACAAAAAATGAATTCACTATGAATAATTTAACTATAGTGACTTGGTTCTAAATGAGAGTCTCATAAACATTAATGTAAAACATGAGACAAAAGGAAAATTAAAGCCCAATTGGTTGTGGAAATATCTAATTATAGGAAAGTTAAACACATTATTTTATCGTAAAGCTTCACTTGAATTAAAAATAATAAAAACCCAAGAAACAATATGCATTTATAATGGTTTAATATTTAACCATTTTATAATCTAAAATACATTTCACACACACACACACACACACACACACACACACACACACACACACACACACACACACACACACACACACAAAGAGAGTGTGTGTTTACAAAAACCAAGTATTTCAAAATATTTTGAAATAAAGACCTATGCATGTTTATGTTTTAGTTCATTTACATTAGTTAATTTATGCCCAGTTATTTAATACTTATTTATATATAATTTCATATCACATATGTTTCACAAGATTACATGAGTGAGTGTAGAGCATACATGTTGCCATTATCATACACAATTGCATGTATTTCATTATCTCATACTCAAAAACTTTAAACATGATGTTGTTATCCTATTACACAACTATTTTTCTAGTGAACATTTGCTACAATTTATTAGATTTAAGCCACACATAGGCCTTCAAGAACTTGTATATAAATTAGTAATCCCATTGTAGGCATCTTATACCCATATTTTAACCTTGATTAACTATCCCTTATTGTTCACAACTCAATTCGTTACATGACATAACACATATCATTATGGATCACCTAATATAAAACTAATATATTATTAGCTACCTAAGTTACTAAATCTACGAGTGTTAAATTTTTTTTATATTGATCAACTACATTTTTTTCCTATTTGTTTTCTTGCTTCATGTTTTGTGTGCATTCTCTATTTAGCTTATGAACATTTAAACATATCCTTGTGTGTGGATACAATACTTCATTATATGTTTATATGTGTTTGAATGACATTTGAACATGTCCCTTATATGTTCCCCCTTATCCTTCTATTGCATGTTTTATATACATTGTGTGTACCCTTTGCTTGTGTGTGTCATGACTTTGACACTTGTTTGCTCATTTTTTTTAGTTTTTGGTGTCATGGTGGACATTATGCATCCTTCCAACCCTTTTAATGACACTATGGATATAATTTATCCCTCTTTGATTTTTTATATTTCAAATTTACATACTTATTTTAAATCACTTTTTTACATTATTTATTACTAACATATATCTTGACAATGACATTATGTATGGTTATTTTTAAAGGCATATCACACTAATATTATTCTCAGTTTATATATCTGATGATGGCATGTTCTTCCATGTTATCCTTATTAATAAAATTTACATATTTTCATAATATATATCATAATTTTTTTTCTTTTAAGTTAAGTTATTATGCAAGCTCAATAACTCACATCAAAATATTGGGTACACACTATTGCTTATCTTAGAAACTAAGCCTCTAAAATGTAGAGCACAAACACAAATATATATATCTATATATATATATATATATATATATATATATATATATATATATATATATATATATATATATATATATATATATATATGTATATATATATATATATATATATATATATATGTATATATATATATATATATATGTATATATATATATATATATATATATATATGTATATATATATATATATGTATATATATATATATGTATATATATATATATGTATATATATATAAATATATGTATATATATATATATATGTATATATATATATATGTATGTATATATATATGTATGTATATATATATATATGTATGTATATATATATGTATGTATGTGTATATATATATATATATATGTGTGTGTATATATATATATATATATATATGTATGTATATATATATATATGTATGTATATATATATATATATGTATGTATATATATATATGTATGTATATATATATATGTATGTATATATATATATGTATGTATATATATATATATGTATATATATATATATATGTATATATATATATATTGTATCATATAACATACCCAAAAAACACACAAAAATTAATTTTAAATTAGAGCACTGCATTTGGATAAAATGAAATGACCAAAAAAAATTGAGCATCACTTCATTCACAGTGCAAGTGGAGTTATGAATATAGTTCACCATGAATAGCTAGAATTTTTAAAATAAAATTAAAAAAAAACCCATAACCATAGTCACACATGTATAATTATTTTAATTAGGTCTATTACCCCTAGAAGATTCTACAAAGAAGATTATTGCTCTAGGAACTACATGAAGTTCAAGGTGTATAGTCATGTAGAACATAACTATAAGCCCTGAATTGAATAGGCATAGACATCATCCCAATAGGACCATCTAGATATCCTTATGATACACAACAAACTCACACTTATATAAATAAGTGAATCAATTTAGGTACAATAATTCTTGCCTCACTTGGGATAATTAGAAGGAACATTAAGTCCCTAGTCATTAAACCATGTGAACACTATTAAAGGTGAATGTAATGATAATAGAGGTTTTCCAATTTTATTCATAAAATATTTCCAATATTCAAGTAATAAAAAAATACATCACTACATTTAAAATATAAGACTCATAATGCCAAATAATCATTGCATGTACAAATTCAAGTCTTAACCATAATTAGATCAACCAAGACAAAACATGCCTACATCAATCTATAAAAACGTATAAGATTCCAAGGATACCATTAATAATTTAAGCTTCATACATATAAGATATTTACAATGGTTCTGTCCTATATGGATATTTATACCAATATCTCATAAATTTAAGGATCATTACACCATGTTTATTTTTACACTTGACACTAAACACAAGTTGGGATGTGATTTAATTATATACTCATGCCTTAATAAATTTAAGGAAATCCAAAATTTTAATTTATATATGCATGACACTGATTGAGATTGCAATACAAACTTTCCAAATCCTTCTTAGGATAAATATGCATGACTACAATATAAAATTATTTAACACAACTTAAATGAAATAATTAAATATATAACCATTTCTTCTTAAAATTTCATGAATGTGAATCACTTGATTCAAGCATGAATAGATTCCTAATCACACACTCCTTTACACTTTTAGTGAAATGAATTAAAACTTTTTATTTTACTAAAAATATTCCTCTTAAAAATAAAAAATCATTTATTATACATAACCCATGCCCAAGAAACTCATGCAATAGCATTACGCTATATCTACCCTATATGGCCACTTGCCAACACCAAATGTAATGTAATTAACACCAATAAACAATTTTTACAGCCATATAAAAATAATCAAAACACTTAATATATCCATAAAAATAATAAAATTAATAAATTACACAACCCATGAATTAAATTCTAGCACACTACAAATTCAAAAAAAATCATACACACATCTAGTAATCAACTCAAGTTCATTTTAACTTGGATGTCGATTATTAATTTTATTTATCATAATGTAATAATTTCAAGGAAACACAAATTTTATCAAGTACCCTATAGAATCAACACTGTCCTTAATTTGAATCATACCACCAATTTTCTCAAGCCAATAATAAGAAGTTATTTGTAGCCATCAACTAGATTAGAAACAAGATAAAATTATCAATGAATAATTCAGAAACAACATTATCTAATTTATGGTAAGCTTCCATAATTAAACCATTTGAAATTAAAATAATTTGATAAATAACTTTGTAATATCACAACTAGGTTGAATGTTCCTCACTGCATACTATTCTCTTGTCTCATTAACTGAATATCAACACTATCAAACCTTTAACATGATATTCATGATAACATTATAATTTTTAGTGTAAAATAATGAGATAATGATGGGTTGAAAGTGACTTAGTCATAACAATTAAGAACACTCAACTCATACCCATATATTGTCATGGACATAGTTCTAGAAGTATACTAAGATTGAATAATTTTTTACATTAAAACTAAATTATATAAGATCAATAAGTAAAAATAATAAATTCAAAATCATGTTATATAAAAAGCATTTAATTAATGCAACATATTTTTATTTTTAAATAATAAAAACATAGTCATATTATAATTTTATTTTATTTCTTAATACTTAATAAAGAATACTTTCAATGTGTGTTTTGAAGGTTAAACAAATGAGAATAAAACATATAAATCATTTTTGTTATCCCTCTATAATTTAGGAGAAACAAAAACTTTAATTTTGGGTTCATGTGATGAATGCAACATATTCTTTTATATTTGTAAGAGAATGCTACATGAATAATAAATAGAATGAGTAATTTATAAATATGTTATAGGAAAATAATTTTATCAATGAAACCATGTAATAATAACACCAAAAAAATCATGAAACTGAAAAATAAGAGAGAATCCACCAAAGGATCTATACACTAATCCAACCCATCCTATGAGCCCCCCATTCATTGGCCCTCACCACCTCAACCATCAGCTAGGTGGTGGAGTCAAGCATGTGGGCTTTGAGAAAAGGTGTGAGAAATATATTTTTAGCCATCATTGAGTAATATATAGTAGTTACACAACATCATCAAATAATGTAACCCTTAACATTATGCACTAATAAAGCCAACAACTCAACACCACAAATTTCACAAGTTACACTTACATAAATGGGCCTTCCAAATCTATTAAGCATCTTGTTGGAGGCTTTTCAATGATGTCTCCAAGGTGACCAATGATGTTGACGAGATGTCATGTGTTATATAATTATAATGATAAAGTGTGTTTAAATGAGCCTTAGTATTCCTGCATGGTTCTTTAGTATTTTATTGAATGAGGCATTGATGGATGATATTGTTAGTACGAATAGTTACAAAGTCCCTATAGGGTTTCAAGAGTGCTTAGAATGAGTATGAAAGTGAGTGGATCTCATCTGATAGATCTTTGTTTCATCTAGACACTTTGGGTCTAGTGGTAAAAAAATTGAGTAGGTAGTTTGATGGCATCACCATTTACACATGTAGATGAGTCTGGGGGAGCTGATCCTGTGGTTGTGGTCACATTAGTGCCTAGTTTCTATGAAAAAAATGTCAATTCATGCATTTAAGTGAACTTAAATATATGCAGGTGCAAATTTGGATTCTAACACAGAATTCACTATTTTCCCATACTTAGCCAAATTTGCATGTGGCTAAAAAGAGTTGAGTAAGCATGTTAATGAGCTCAGCTTTCACATGAGTGGAGGTGTCAAGATAAAATTATCATATGTGTTTGTTAATTTTTTTGCCTAATTTTTATGTTTTAACTCTAAGATCATGCATTAAAGCATGGAAAAAGTTATGCAAGAATAAAGTTGGTCTCCTAGAAAAAATCTAAGAATAGTTGGCTCTATGATAAAAGATATTGAGAAGGAATTTTAATGGTGTTATATCTCACATTTGTGAAGGTTTTAGGATCAGTTTTTCATATGGTTATATTCTCCTATGTGAGGATATCATGTGGTCCAAATATGAGAACATTCAAGTGAACAACGTAAAATTTATGACTGTGTAAATTTAGCCTTCCAAGCATATTTCAAATGTTCCCATACTTAGTCATTTCTACAGAAGCTAAAATTTGATCAAGATCAAAGGTGGGCATTGCTCTAATAAGTTAAAAATAAATAATATGAGGATATGTGTACTATGTTTAATGACTAAGTGAAGATAAAGGATATGGATCCAACGGCAAGTAGTTGTTCATATAAATTGATCGAATGGTGAGTGTTTCTTGTTAAAGACTTGACTGAACCATTGAGATTGATGGAGCATGTTGAGTCAAAGTTTTAATATTGCAAAATATGAGGTCAAAGTGACATAGGTTTAAAATTTGAGAGTTATCACCAATGTGTTAAAGATCAAACAAGATTGATGGAGTGTATTTAATCTAAGCAGTGTGGACATGAGATGAGAGCATGATGATCAATGTTTAACTATGACTATTTGAATTTGAATATTGCAAAGGGGAAACTAGTGTCTAGTCTTTGGGCCATATCTTTTGATCTAGAATAAATTTTACCATGCATTAAAAAGAAAAGTGGTGGAGGAATCCAAGACACATCTAGAAATATGTATTTGAAGATCTAGAAGTGTTTACAAACAAAGATATTAAGCTTCAACATTGACTATGTGTGCTTTCATGGACTATAACTAACCCAAGAAGAGTAATTGAGCTTGTGTGTGTGTGTGTGTGTGTGTGTGTGTGTGTTTGGTGTTTTATGTGAATTGGATATTGTGGAGTATTTTAGAATCCACAAAGATGTTTTGTGTGTACTCTAAAATATTGACCAATTGATATTCTATATTAACAAAGGATAAGAAGTTGACTATGTTCTTAAAGGTTACTGGCAAATTCAGTGACCATCTTATAGAAGTAAGTTGAAGGTGTTATGATCTAAGTTTAAGAATAAAATGAGAATGTATATGTTGTATAAGTCTCAAATACTTATGAAAAGTATTTAATTCATATATTTGGCTCCTAATCAGATGTGAAAAGTCAAAATAGCTTGACTATATTTTAACAGTATATGACCAATTTGAGTGGTCATCTTGAGTAAGATAGTTTGAGGTGTTTTTTCCTATGTTCGAGTGTTAAAGGCACATGGAGGTGTTATATATGTCTTGGAGGTTCTATCCATGTGACTTGTTCATGTGGTTAGGTGAATAACTTGAATGTTTGATTCAAAATTTTGTGACTATGTTTTTTTAGTATAAAGACTTAAAGAGCGAGGTGACCTAATTGGTAGGATCAAGTGTGGAGTTTGTGTTCTAGGTGGATTAGAAACATGTGGGTGTGACTAAGGGGTCATTTGGAGTGGACCTATGCTTTAGGAATTGTTTATAAGTTTTTATTTTGCTTGTTGAAATGCTAAGGGGGTGAATAGGTCTCTATAAGACCTATAAGAGATATAAGGGCCTTATTAAAAGGTGTAGCTACTTTAGGGTGACCCATAGATGTTATGAAAAACTAATGAAGATTGTTTGGAGCCATGTATTGATGTGAGATAATACTTAATAGTTAAGTGAAGTGCAATTGCCAACCTAGAAGTTTAGATTAAGGATTTATCTATATATATTGAAACCAAATGAGATGGTTTCTAGAAGTTTATGAGGCTTGTAGGAGTGGTGTGTTTGTTGAAGTGATGAAGAGAAGAGGCTAAGTATGCCCAATGATTAGGTTGATGAGTAGATAAAATTAAGGACTATGTATGACCTATAGGTCATATTTTTGATGTCTAAATAATGCTCCCACAGGTTGAGGATGAGTAAAGGATAGATGGTGTCTATGTGAGCTTCATGGCTAATCTGAGAGATAGTTTAGAGTGTGGATTGTGTGTATGAACATTTGGTCATGTTGTTGATATTGTGATAGAGTTATTTCTATGGAGTGAAGAGTGATCCAAAAGGTGGCTTTAGATGCATTGAGTGTATAGAGTTGAAGAATGGAGGTTAGTTAGGATATGTAATGTGTCCTAATTGATCTTTGTTTGTTGGCTCAAGTATGTAATGTGTTTTGGCCAATAGGGAGTGTTGAGTGAAGGTGGAGTGATAATCAAAGTTCCATCATTAGGTGTTTAAGACATAAGTTTAAATGTAGAGATAATCAAAGGAGGGTCTAAAGGACTTAGTCTTCCTTAGGGGTAGTTGCTCCTTGTGAAATAGGTGTTTCATTAAAGGCAGGTGGTCTAAAGGAGTTGATCATCTTAGGGGAGGGTGCTCTCGATGGAATATGTGTTTCACTAAATCTTAGTTAGGAGGACATCATCACACTCTTGTTAGTAATACCTTATAAGATAAGTAGTCCAAATGTTTTTAGCATTTAGAGTGGGTTTTATTCCCCAAGAGGGTTTCCCATATATGTCTTGTGTATGTGCTTGATCTTCAATTGTCTCTCTTGTTCATTTCTATGAATAATGTGTATGTTTCATGAATGATTGTGATATTTGATTAAGAGTAATAAAGGATTGAAATTGAAGTTGGATTATCTAGGCTCACTGATTCAGCCCCTTCTCAGTGATTCTACCTCTAACAATTAGTATCAAAGTGGGTCCTTTTGATGTAGGAGCATCTACAATAGCTTCATGGAGGACTAGTTGAGGTCATCAACCATGAAAATTCAAATGATGTTCTAGTGTGAAGTTGAATTCAACTTCAAATACTTGTTTTCCCTCCAAATTGTGTTTAGATTTCATAATTTTACCTTGAGAGTAAATGTAATTGTCAAAAGTGAAAAGTGAAAAGGTAAAATTATGTAAGAAAGAATCCCCATGTTGGAAGCCAATATTGGCTTAAAGAGAAAATGAGGGGAGTGGTTGAAATATTTCAACCGTAAAATATTAGTTGAGATAAATCTTCTCCAAATTAGTATATTGTTGAAAATTAAAAACTGTGGTTGTTTTGTCTTGAGCCCAAGTTGGGCATAGAGGTTAGGGAGGAGTTTAAAAGAGAGATTCTAAAGAAGAAACTGTTGCAACAAATAGTAGCTCTGTCTCTCATTTGGCTGAAGATAGTAAGATATCCATGTTGGAGGTCCTTAACAATATTCTTATTAGAGATATTGCAACCGTAAGACAAAAAAAGAAAATTCATTCAAGAGGACAGTGGGACGTAGAGAAGAGCAAGGAGGAAACTAGGTGGTTATTAAGACTGAGGATTTGAAGGCTTCAAGAGTTGACAGTGAAGAAAAGAAGGTTGAACTTGAAGAGGATTTGAACACGCAGAATCAAGAAGCTAGGGACAAGAAAATATAACCCATTAGAACAAGCTCACCATTGGGTCGAGCTAGGGAATGTGTTGGATTGTATGATATAGTTCGATGGGATTGTTCTATGAGGACTCAGTACCAAATGAAGAAGAAAGGATTTAGTTTGGAAAGCCCACAAACTGAGTAATAAAACATAGTTCAGGCTACCATAATAAGAGCTCTCTATTGGAGGCCAAGCATTGGCATATGGATAGATATGCAGGATTTCAATTTGATAGATGTGATCAAATATTTCCTTGACACAGTCCAAAGATATAATGGCATGACCGTGTATTGAATTCAAACAATTTGCAGATGGAGACGGAGATGTAATATGCCTATTAGAAGGCTTTTGAGACTTGGGCATGAACAATCATGATGTGGTAGAGTTGTTTCCTAAAGAATCCTCTCACTAAAGGAGTCTACAATAGTCTCTCAACTTGGGTTGTAAAATATCACACAAAATGAATTAATCTATGAATCTATTGGGTTTTGAAGATGGGTTTTTTTCACAAATGCCTACGATTTATTCTGCATAATGACCATGGTGAAGCTATTGAGGAAACTCTATTATTATGACCTAGTGATGGGTAAGCCTAGGTCATTTCCCCAAATGTGTCTACCATAGTCAATGGCGTGGCCACTCAATGGGACACTTACAGGCCAACTATTTTTGGCTAGCTGGGTAAAATGGGATAGACGTCTATATGACATAGCCAGCATGATGAGGAGCTTTTTAGTATACTAGAACAAGTATTCAGCAAGAATAAGAAACAAAAAAATAGGCCTCTCTGGCACTCGGCTTTTCAATGCAAATGACAAACTTTCTGGGGCACTGCCTTCAGGCAGTCGAGGTAAGAAGCTGTATAAATAGAGTGGAGCTTCCTCTGAATGGAATTCTGAATAGAGAATCGATGTTAGTCAAGACAATCAAACTTTTATAGATCTGCTGAGCCATTTGACACCATTTGTAGATAGAGATAGCATGGGAGAACTTCAATAGCCAAAGGGAGAAGAATCTTGTCCTAATGTTTTCAAAATAGTCAACCTTCCTCAGTTGCATCTCCTGGAGCTATCTCTTGTAAAGGTGACATAAGAAAAAATATTTTGTCAATATTTTAATTAAGCCCTATTTGCAGTCTAAAGATAACACACCAATTTTGGTATTAGAGCTTGAAGCTCTTGGGATTTGGATTTGGCAAAAGGATCAACAGGACAAAGCACTAGAAGACCATGTGGAGGAAAGGTATGAGTAACCTTTGATATTTGATTTGAGTTTATTGTGTTTGAGAAGTAAATAGGTGAAGATGAAGTCTTAAAGACATTGAGGTTTAAGAGGAGAAGAAGCTAATGAAATCTTAGTGAAGAGCCAATAGAAGCTCTAGAAGAAGAGCAAGTGAATGCTTAAGAGGAAGATCCAAAGCAAGGTAAGCTTAGATTTGTGAAATTATTGATATTTGGTTAAAGTAGTGTCATATTGCAGACCAATGACTCAGTGTGAAGCTCAATAAAGCCATTAAGTGGGATCAAAAGACTAGGATGCAAAAGGCCTAGGTGAGATCAAGGAGATTGTCAAAAGACCAGTCAAGGAGAAAGGCTTGGGTGAGACAAGTGGACCTGAAGGGATCAAGAGACCAAGGTGGAAAAGACTTGGGTGAAGATCTCAAAAATGGAAGTATTGTTGAAGGCACTATAGAGCAGCAAGATACAGGAGAGTAACAAGAAGAAAGCAAGCATCTAAAAGAAGAAAGGTATGAACAGTATTGAAATTGATAAAGATATTGATAGTTTGAAAAGAGATTTAGCTAATTTTGTAGATAGATATGAGTCTTGGATGCATATGGACAAGTAAGCATGGGTATGGCCAATGAGGAAGAGGTTGAAGTGGCCAATAGATCTCCTAAGGAAGAGGAGAAGAAGGCAAAATGAGATTTCCAAGAAGAGAGAAGCCCATAGAGGCTTGAAGAAGATAAGAAGGTTGCCAAGAGAGCAACAAAAAGAGGAAGAGATTGTGAAAAATGTTCTCATTGTGGAGAACAAGAGAAGAGAAGAAAGAAAAGATGAAGTGCCAGGAAGAGCACTTGAAAAGATAAGAGTGTTGGTGAAGAGAACACTCATAGGGACATTGTGGTCTCTTATTTTTATATCTAATGTTGTCTTTGCATGGGTAATTACAGGTATGAGCATCCTTATGAAGGTCAAGATAAGGGCCTTGGAGAGTGAAGAGATTGGTGCAAGAGAAGACACCAAGTACACAAGTGAATGTGTAAGAGAAAAGAAAAAGTTTGTTGTTGTTGATAAGGAAGAAGAGATGCATTGGTTAATGCATGAGGAAGGTGTTGAGGAACCCCTACAAGAAAGAGGAGAGATGGAAGATGAAGATGACTTCCATGATGCCATTGAAATCCAAGAAGAGGCAAGAGAATAGTCAAGTATAAAGGAAGAAGAAAGTACAAACAATCAATAAGCTATGCAAGTCAAAGAACTAATGGAGCAGCCCATTAAGGAGGTAAAGGTGAATTCCAAAATTGATTTTTCTTATTCTTATAATCATGAAACTATTGATATGCATGTTAGAGAAGCAAAGAGAAAGGTGAATTTTCCAATTAACCATGGATATGTGATGCCTAAATGGTGGAAGAAACAAACTCCCAAGCAACAGGAAGTGTTGGTACAAGAGCATGGGTGCAGGATGCCTACATGGTTTGAGAAGACAAATGATAAGAAGGAGAAACAAGTATGGCTGCCTAAGAAGGCAAAGAGAGAAGATGTGAGTGTTGAAGCAACAACACCAAGAAGTCAATGGAAGAGGATTGAAGGTGATTCTAGCAACCAAGAGAATGAAGGTGAGATGGTGAGTATGGAAGAGGCATTCCATGAAGACAGGATGCTTGAGATGTATACCAAAGAGGTAAAAGGTAAACATATTGTTTATGATGATGTTTTTGAATCCTTCAATGATATTTTCATGAGAAATGAAAAAGGGAAAGTGGCTATGTGGAATAATATGCAGCAAGGAGAGAGTTCCAAATGTATGGATGATGAGGAAAGGGGAGAGTATGCAGCAAAGCAATGCCTCATTGAAAATAAAGAACAAACAAGATGGATTCAAGTAGAGATTGAAGAGAGTAAGGAAACACAAGGTAAGGGTATTTCAATTGTTTTTGATGAATATATTGAAGAAGTTGGTTTATGTGAAGACAAACTAAGAAAGGATGAGATGAAGAGTAAGGCTAGTGAAGGACAAGTAATCCTTGTGAGTGATGAGCCCAAGTTTGATGAGGATAGTGATATAGATGAGATCTTACTAAAATAAGAGTTGAAGATGTTGGAGGAGCTGTTTGGTCATTCAAGAGAGATGAATGAAGGTACAAGCCATGGTGAAGACATCATTGGGAAGAGTGAAACAAGACAAGAGCAAAGCAAAGAGGTCAAGATAGTTTTGATCAAGGAGCAAGAATGTGAAGGCAGCCAAGAGGCTTCATGGCCTAAAGATTTTGATTCTAAGGTGGCTTTGAATGTTCTGTATGCAGGTATGACGGTTGCTAAAGAGAACGACATACATGAGTCATTGGAGAAGCTCGTGAAACAAGAAGAACAACAAGAAGATCTAGAAGACATATATGAAGATGAAGAAGCATGGAAGCGGGAGATGGCAGCTGGGAAAGAAATGAGAAGAAGGACATATCTAAAGAGGAAGAAAAGCAAAATTAAGGACAAAGACTATTCCAAACAAAGACAAACATTGGCATTGGCAAAAAGACCTTGGGATCCAGGCATATAGTGAAGACTAATGCATGGAGGAAGCATTTCATTTGAACTAAGTTTCAAATTGTTTCTAGAGGGAGAGTATGATGCAGGAGCATCTACAATAGCTTCATGGAGGACTAGTTGAGGTCATTAACCATGCAAATTCAAATGATGTTCTAGCGTGAAGTTGAATTCAACTTCAAATTCTTGTTTTCCCTCCAAATTGTGTTTAGATTTCATAATTTTACCTTGAGAGTAAATGTAATTGTCAAAAGTGAAAAGTGAAAAGGTAAAATTAGGTAAGAGAGAATCCCCATGTTGGAAGCCAATATTGGCTTAAAGAGCAAATGAGGGGAGTGGTTGAAATCTTTCAATCGTAAGATATTAGTTGAGATAAATCTTCTCCAAATTAGAATATTGTTGAGAATTAAAAACTGTGGTTGTTTTGTCTTGAGCCCAAGTTGGGTGTAGAGGTTAGGGAGGAGTTTAAAAGAGAAATTCTAAAGAATAAACTGTTGCAACAAATAGTAGCTCTGTCTCTCATTTGGCTAAAGATAGTAAGATATCCACATTGCATGTCCTTAACAATATTCTTATTAGAGATATTGCAACCATAAGAGAAAAAAAGAAAATTCATTCAAGAGGACAGTGGGACGTAGAGAAGAGCAAGGATGAAACTAGGTGGTTATTGAGACTAAGGATTTGAAGGCTTCAAGAGTTGACGGTGAATAAAAGAAGGTTGAACTCAAAGAGGATTTGAACGCATAGAATCAAGAAGATAGGGACAAGAAAATAGAACCCATTGGAACAAGCTCACCATTAGGTCGAGCCAGGGAATGTGTTGGACTGTATGATATAGTTTGATGGGATTGTTCTATGAGGACTCAGTCCCAAATTAAGAAGCAAGGATTTAGTTTGGAAAGCCCACAAACTGAGTAATAGAACATAGTTTAGGCTACCATAATAAGAGCTCCCTATTGGAGACCAAGCATTGGCATATGGATAGATATGCAGGAGTTTGATTTGATAGATGTGATCAAATATTTCCTTGACATAGTCCAAAGATATAATGGCATGATCGTGTATTGAATTCAAACAGTCTGCAGATGGAGAGGGAGATGAAATATGCCTATTAAAAGGCTTTTGAGACTTGGGCATGAACAATCATCACATGGTAGAGTTGTTTCCTATAGATTCCTCTTGCTAAAGGAGTCTACAATAGTCTCTCGACTTGGGTTGTAAAATATCACACAAAATGAATTAATCTGTGAATCTATTGGGTTTTGAAGATGGGTTTTTTCACAAATGCCTACGACTTATTCTGCATAATGACCATGGTGAAGTTATTGAGGAGACTCTATTATTATGACCCAGTGATGGGTAAGCCTGGGTCATTTCCCCAAACATGTCTACCACAGTCAATGGCGTGGCCACTCAATGGGACACTTACAGGCCAATTGTTTTTGGCTAGCTGGGTGAAATGGGATAGATGTCTGTATGACATAGCTAGCATGATGAGGAGATTTTTAGTATACTATAACAAGTATTCAGTAAGAATAAGAAACAAAAAAAGAGGCCTCTTTGGTACTTAGCTTTTCAATGCAAATGACAAACTATTTAGGGTACTACCTTTAGGCACTCGAGGTAAGAAGTTGTATAGACAGAGTGGAGCTTCCTCTGAATGGAATTCTGAATAGAGAATTGATGTTAGTCAAGAAAATCAAACTTTTATAGATCTATTGAGCCATTTGACACTATTTTTAGATAGAGATAGCACAAGAGAACTTCAACAGCCAAAGGGAGAAGAATCTTGTCCTAATGTTTTCAAAACAGTCAACCTTCCTCAGCTGGCATCTCCTGGAGCTGTCTCTTGTAAAGGTGACATAAGAGAAAATATTTTGTCAATATTGTAATTAAGCCCTGTTTGCAGTCTGAAGACAATGCACCACCTTTGAAGGATATTCTGAGTAGGTATAAAGATGACTAAATAGTTGAATAAAGAGAATCAATAGTGGAATATTATGATCAAGGATCTTGAAGAGTAGATATGTACTTTGAAGAAAGATGTTAAATAGGATGAGAATGTTATCAATGATCTCAAGGTTTATCTAATACATGCCAAGACATGTTTGAGTTCAAAAGAGAAGGACATCATGCATGGTGAAGAAATTTGACATGACAATATATAAGATGAAAATGAGGAAGAAGAAATTGATCTAGAAGATGAGCTCATGATTACAATTGGTGAACTAAAGGAGAAGAAGAAAAGGAATCATAAAATGAGGTATGTGATCAAAACTCTTGAAGCATAAGTTAGTTCTCTTCAAGGAAGTTTGATAGAGAAAGCATGTAGAATAAAGGATGACATGGCGAAAGAAGCTAAGAATGATAAAGAGACTATCAAGTTATTAGAGGTCAGTTGATGGTTTCTATTTTAAGTATAAGAGATAAAGAGGATGAGTGCAATCAATTGGAAACCAACCTAGATTCACTGAAGGATGAACATGAGCAATTTGTTGTCAATATAAACAAGATTTAAGAAGATCAAAAGAATTCAAATTAGGTCAATAAGAATGAAATAAGATTAATTAGATAGCCCAATGCAATAAGGTATGTCATTTATTTTCATGGTTAGTGTCTTTTTTTCTATCAATATGGTTATAGGGGAAGAGATTGTAGAAAGATGAGATCTAAGAATTAGTTCACATGGAGCCTTAAAAGAAGAAGAAATTAGTCATGTATATCTCATGATGTATGATCTAGCATTCATTCTAGAAAAAGTTTCCAAATCATAATGAAACTAATTTCATAGTGTATATCTCATCAAGAGCTTTCTGATGCTTTTTGTAGTTTGCAAAATGGACACCATATGCAAAATATATGGTCTATTGAAGTTTTCTTACGACAGTGAAAAATGTGGTGTCGCAAGATGACATGGCACAATGTGGACATGCCAAGTGGAATATTGATGCCTTAAAATTGTGCTTGATTTTAATCAACAACAATGGGAAGTTTCAATCTGTGGGATGATACAACTTGAAACAACCTCCAGATTTTAGAGAAGATGGTCTCTTCTTTTGTATCAGGTATTGGAGAAAAGGGATAGGAGATTAAATAGAAATGCAAATGCAGGAATTGAAACCTAACTATGGCGATGCACCTGAGTGTAATCCTAATCCTAACCTAAGCACAGAGAAACTATTATATGATTCAATTACATTTAAGAGAAGATAGGTGTATGATCAATGTAAATGATTGGAATAATAGAAACAGAGGCTCACAATAGGGGAGTCTTTTGCTGAGATACAGGAATTGTCAACAAAGGCATAGTGTTCAATCTTCTTAATAGAACCCTTTAATCACATAAGAGGTGTAGAAGTCACGCACAATTATGTAGAACTGTATATTCTAGAAAATGAGACAAAAGAAAATAACATTTCCAATCACAACACTAGCAAATCTATAGCATAGACTACTATGTAAATGAGACAGGTAACAACAACCAAGGCATGGAGCTTAAATTTCATTAATTCATTCAACCACACAAAGGGCACAGAAACATGCACAATTATATCAACTTTTACAACTTTAGGAAATCAAGACAAGAGCAAATGATATTACTGGTCGAAATCACAAGAAGTCTAAACTCTCAAAAATCTTCCCCCCTTTTAATTTACAATTCTTCTTATTTTATAGCCTCAAATGTTTCCTTCCATCACTCCCCTTCTTTTGCAATTATCTTCCATCCTTTGCTCATGGGGACAAAATAGATGGTGCATTCAATGCCTTGGATGTGTCCTAGTCTTCTCAAGAATTGCCCTGACTGTGGCATGGTGATCCCTTTCTAGTACCTCTCTTTGCACCTAAAATTCTTTGTTCCATCACCTGTTTGGCTGCTAAACTATCTACTCTACCTTTGCTTATAGGGGACAAACAGACAACATTTTTAATACTTGAAAGCCCCAAAATTCTACCTGATGCACTGTTTTATCTACCAAGAATAACTCTCACCAAATTTCCCTCCATTTTTGCTGTAATAGGTAGACGGGCACTCTGTTCTATTGAAATAGAAGAGGACACTTAGTCAATTTATGAAATTTCTCTCCTTTTGTCTTAGAAGACAATAGAGGATGACACTTGGTCACTTTCATTTTTTTGATACTTTGGAATTTTATCAAAACAAAACTCACTGCATTCCTTGCTCGAGAAACCTTTAAGAAAGGATGGATGTATGTGGTAATCTTCACTTGTTGACACTCAGCACTTCCTTGGTCCTTTGAAATATCCTCTAGGACCCACCACAATCTTTATTCAGCAGTTAGGCTCAAGATTGTTTCTCAAAGGTTGACACGTGGTGACCTCCACTACCCCTGGGAAGATATGTGGCATCTTCTGCTTCTCCTTTTGGGGGTATGTGGTGAGGGACTCAGAAGGTGACACTTGGCAGCTTCTATTGCACTTTAGTATTTAAGCAAAATGAAATGACACCTTTATACATTGAATGAAAGCATTGGACCAAAGTCTCCCAGATGATGAAACATGGTGGCTTATGCTGCTTCTTCAAAAAGGTAGTTTAGGGCCTCTGCCACTGCCACTTGGCACTTTCTGCTCTCTCTACTACTTAGCTTGTTGAAAGTCTTTGTCAAAAAGAAAATGCAGGTGCCCTTATGAGACGTAGATGCTGGCACATGGTGCATTCTTCTTAACTACTATTGGATATGTGGCACATTTTGCAATTCTCCAAAAAGTTACAAAAAGGTGTTTGCAGGACACCAGCTGTCTAGCTTCGTCTCCCAGAGATTGACACTTGGTGACCTCCACTCAAATTCAAAACTTAGGCCAAAAATGAAATGAAAGGAAACAAAAGGGGAAAAGGACCCACACTCAGAGGGTGACACTTGGCAGCTTCTACTGAACTTTGATACTTAGGCAAAATGAATCGGCCCTCTACTTCAAAATTCTGCTGCTTTGCCCAAGGTGCACAGGAACCAAAATTTTGGTGCTCGACTAAAAATTTGAATGCAACGTAGAGTAAAATTTACTCTAACATTATTGGTGACCATTAGGAATTTTGACTCCACCTCCCACTATATCAAAATTGTGAAAATTATAGTTTCAAAAGAGCCGTCGACATATGTTTAAAACATTTATTCAAAAGCAAAGTAGGAAAACAATGTAAAAACAATGCGAGAAAGGGAAACTATTTAACTACAATACATGAGAGACCTAAGTCAATTAAAATGTTTTAAATAGATTCCATTTATAGTAATCTCTTTAGGTTCTCCTTCCATTGACTCTAGCTCAAAAGAATTCTCTTGCTTACACACGTGAATTCTATACGGACTAGTCCATAGCACTTCAAATTTGGTATGCTAACCCAGCTTGGCAGCCCGTGCATCCCATTTTAAAACAATCGAGCCCACTTCAAAATTAGGATTTGAAGTCCTTTTATCAAAATAATTCTTAACCATTACCTGATGCTTGATCAATGAATCATCGGCCATATCCCTCTTTTCTTGAACCTCTAGAAGTTCTATGAGTCTGACCTGCATGGGGCCATTTTCTTCAATTTCAATCTATTTAATCAGCTAAAGAGCAGGTATTTCCAAGCTTAAGGGAATCACGACTGACTTTCCATATACCAATTCATATGGAGACATTTTGATCACCTACTTGGGCGTGATTCTATCAGCCCATAGTGCTAGATCAAGCACTTTGTGCCATTCTTTGTGATGATCCACCCCTATTCTTTTGATGAGTCTTATCAGGTTCTTGTTGGTTGATTCTGCCAGACCATTACCTTGATGGTAATAGTTAGATGAATTTTTTAGATATATTCCATGTCTTAAGGTGAAGTCAGATACCTTAGACCCCAAGAATGCTTTATCATTATCTGAAATGATGGTGTGAGGAGCCCCAAAGCGAGTAGTGATTCCTCTTAGAAAATATAGGATCACATTTTTTGTTGCTTCCTTAAGTGGGACTACTTTGGTCCATCTAGTGAAATAGTCTATGGCAGTTAATATCCATTTGTGACCCATACTAGACATTGGATTTATCATCCCAATGAAGTCAAGACCCTATTGAGCAAAAGGCTCATCCACAACTATAGGAGTAAGGGGCATGGCTACATTCCTCCTCATTCCAATATAATACTAGTAGGATTGACATTTTCTAATCAGCTGATAATAATATGTAAATAAAGTAGGCCAAAAATACCCTACCTCAGTTATCTTTATGGCTATGGTCTTTGCAAAAAAATGTCCCTTGATATTCCATGATGCATTTCATGTAGTATCCTTTGGGCTTCAGCCTACTCTACACATCGTAATAATTTCCCATTATAGTTACTTCTAAAAAGGACTTGTTCAATTAAAACAAAATGAACTCCTTATATCCTGTAAAATTTCCTCTTGTTTCGAGGGAGTTCTCTTGGATAAACACCATTTTTCATGAATTGAATCTTGTTTGTGACCTAGGATTCTTATTCAAACTCTTGAAATTTTAGCACGGTCTCTATTTCTCCTTCTGAATCTACTTCCTCAGGTAACATCTTTTCAAGCTCTTGGGTTATATATTGGCACAACCCCCTTCCTCTAACTAGCTTGGTGGGTCTGACCTCCACATCATATTCAAGGATCTTAGTGATCTAATTGGCTCTTTTCTCAGTAATTTCCCTCTCCATGATATATTCCCTGACACTTGGGTGAGGTACAAGTATCAAAATCTTGTTCCCTTATATTAGATGCCTAAATTTCTTGAGGGTTTTTACCATTGCATAGGCCTATCTTTCCACAAAATTGTACTTGGTCTCATACTCTTTGAGAGTTCTTGAGAAGAAGGCTATTGGGTGTTCCCCTTCTAGCCTCTCATTCTTTTGAGTTAGGATGACAGCAATACTTGACTCTCCTCCATAGACATACATTATGAAGGGTTTGGAAAAATCTGGGTTCTTGAGCAATGGGGCTACTGAGATAGCCTTATTGACCTCTTCAAATGCTTGCTTCCCTTCTATAGTCCACTTGAAAACTAGGTCCTTTTTTAACAAGAGTGTCATTGGTATAACCAATCTTGCAAAATCAAAAATGAATTTATTGACAAAATTGATCTTCCCTAAAAAGGATTGGACTGCCTTTTTATTGGCTAGAAGAGGTAGGTTCATTATAGCTGTGATTCTCTTAGGATCTATAGAAACTCCTTCCTTAGATACTATGTGCCCCAACAGTTTACCCTGAGGTACAAAAAAAATACATTTCTTGGGATTCAATGATATCCCAAAATCCTTACATTTCTTGAAGACTGATTCCAAATGATCAAAATGATCATCAACATTTTTTGAGAAAATAGTGAGATCATCTAGATAAACCAGAATGACCTTGTTTATTAGCTCACCAAAGGCTATATCCATAGCTCATTGAAAGGTGGGTCCTACATTTGATAAGCTAAATGGCATCTTCACATAGGCAAATGTCCCCCATTTGGTAGTGAAAGCAGTCTTATACTGGTCTTCCTCAGCGAGCCAGATCTGATTATACCCAGAGAAACCATCAAGTAAAGAAAACCTCTCTGATCCAGCCACATTTTGTAGAATTTATTCCATGGAGGGCAAGGGATAGTGGTCTTTTAGAGATGCTCTATTTAGATCCCTAAAATCTACACATAGTCTCACGTCTCCATTCTTTTTCCTAACTGGGACCAGATTTGATACCCAGGTTGAGTGTTTGATTGGTAATATTATCTTTGAATCTAAAAGCTTCTATAACTCATCTACCATTAGAGGCTCAATTCTTGGATTTACTGGCCTCTATTTTTGCCTGATGGGTTTGGATCCTTCAGTCAACTCTATTGTATGCTGGATAATGTCTATGTTGTATCCATGAAGTTTGTCATAGCTTCAAGCTATGAATCTATCATATCTCTAACACAATTCAATCAATTTTTCCTTTTCCTTTTGAGTTGCAGAATTCCCAACCTTTAGTTTCTTCTCAGCACTCACCTCTACCTCAGAATAATCTGCCTCATCTATCTAGAACCCTTTCTTTCCTAGGCTTACATCTTCTGGGTCAAACAAATTTTCTAAGGTGATCAATCCTTTGGGAAGCTTATTAGTCCTTAATTGAATAACCTAATCACCATATGCCTCTTCAATTTTAGTTTTCAACTGATCTATAAACTCATCTGATTGCTATAATAAAGAGACTATCTAAGCATCATTTTCAAACACTTGCCAGTTTTCATCATTGTCTGGGATGGTTGGCCTCACTATAACTTTCATTGACTCATTTTTAACCAATAGGCCAGTCGCTGGGTTAAATTGTGAGCCAATTTGAGCCATCTTATCAGCCTCAATGTTTTGACTTCTAGGAATGATTTCAATATTGAAGGCATCGAAATCCTCTATCAAATCCCAAATCCTATGCCTGTAGGACCTCATTCTCACATTCTTGGCCACTGCCTTTTCCCATATTTGCTTCACCACTAATTCTAAATCTCCTCTTACTCTTAGGTTTTTTATCCACTTTTTCTTGGCTAATAGGAGCCCATGTACTAGATATTCATATTCTACATCATTATTAGTGCAAACAAATTGAAATCAGATAGCCCTTAAAATTTTATCACCATTTGGAGCAGTAAGACAGATTCCTACTCTAGCACCATGTTTACTTCTAGCCACATCAAAATTCAAAGTCCAAACCTCTGAATCTTGAACAATAGGTGCCTCTTCACTTATAACATTTGGGATCACCTGATCCTCATAAAAAATGACATACGTGCCCAATCCAGTAGAATCATAGTTCCCATATGGGTCGCTATGCATCATAGCCAACAACTTACTATTTTCTTCTTGATCATGCTCAGTCCAGTCACCCAGTTCTTCAACAAAATTTCTTTCTTATTTATTTATCATGGCATGATCTACTTCTAATCTTGTTGTTGGCTCATTGGTGATGTGGTCTTTGGACAGTGGTTCAGATAGAATCTTCATTTTTGAACCATATCTGGTTCGCAAGATGAGGTGAGACCAGGCAAGAGACATGTATCCTCCTATTTTTGCTATAAAGTCTCTTAATAAACATAAACCAAAGACAGGAGGGATATCTATGACAACTATATCTTGGTTGAAAATTACGTTGGGACATGTGTATAATTGCAAGGGGAGTTGTTTTATTCTCCCTATGGTTTGCACTATTTTGCCATCTAGCTGCATAACTCCTTTTACAAGGGGTTCATAATTTATTTTCAAGGCATTAGCTATTTGTTTAGGCATCATAGTTGTGCTAGCTCCTGAATCTATCAATGCATTATGTAAAAGTTTCTTTCCAACTATCATAGTCAAATAGAAAGGCTCTGGCTTGGATTTACTTACTTGTGTTGCATTGTTCACAAAGGCTATTATCGTTGGATGAATTAAGTCTTTGAGCTTTTCCTTTCTAGCAGGTCCTCACTTGGTAATAGTACCTTCAAGCACTGTTTGCCCTTGCAGAGCTTCTTGCAGTAATGTCTTTTGCTTAGGGATAGCCAAGATATCCCATATAGATACTTGTGATGAAGCCCTCTTTAATTGGTCCACTACATTGATCGGCACCAAAGACTGAGTTTTTTGGAAATATGGATACCTTGTCTTTTCTTGAATCTAGACATGGATCCTTGATCTTGTACCAATTGAGGTACTTCTTGTCTAACAATGGCATTATTTTGCCCTTGAGATGAAGGATTATTCTTGACTTGACCACTTGCAATCTCAGGCTACTCCACCATTCTCCTTTTTGACCTAGTACAGTAGTCAGATTGCACTACTGGCCTTTGGGAGGTGGATGCTTCATTTAAAAAGACTGTTTCTTCATCCTCAACCCATGATAACAAAGCATGTTCTAGGGCTATCTCTTCCTCCTGTTGTAAGGACATTCCTTGCATCTAAGCCACTAGAACCGAATTCTACATGCCAGGAGACTAGTATGCTTGACTACTACTGGTACTAGCAAATTGGCCATCCATTCTCCTCTACTTAGCTACCCTTTACTGCAAGTTGCCCCTAGGACAATCACTAGGTGTGTGAGCATCATGGCAAGGAAAACACCAAGCATTATTATCATCCACATAATTATTCTAACCTAGAACCATTTCCCTATTTGAGTTGGGGGAATGGTCTGTGAGGGTGTGGGAACAACAACTAATTGATTTGTTGTTTGATTGTTGGTTTTCCTTAGAGGGCCTTGATACTAGTTTAGTTGGGATGAAAACCTATTCCCTTGATAGCCTTAATAAGGAGGCTTAAGGAAAGTGTTTTTTTGCCTCTTCATATTAATCAGCTCATTGGAGAATGCCCTTAGCATACTTTTGATACCATCCATATCAGATGACTGAGCAGGGACCAGATGCTTCACAGATGATGAGGGGTAAGTATACATAGACATAGGGGAGCTGACAGCTTTTGGAACCTCTTGAGGTAAAGGCAAGGAGATTTTTGGGAACATAGGCATGGGAGGCCTTGGAGGTAGCTTTCTAGCATCAATTAAATGATTTTTAGCTCTGACCGCAAGGTCATAGGCTGCTGGCAAAGTGTGTCCTCCCAGTGACTAAATCATGTCAGATATATCTAAATTTAAAGCCTTGAGATAGAATACTATGGCCATTCTAGGTGGTGGTTTAGCTGCAATAGGGATTTTATCCCAAGTTTTCTAGAATCTGGTATTGAAGTCAGTCATGTCCTCTTGTGGTCCCCTCTGAATAGTGATCAAGTACTATAATAGGGAAGACTTATCACCCTTCTCTGCAAATCTTTCAAAAATAGATCTCCAAGCTAGTCCCATGTAGAAATGGTGTTTGGAGTCAAAGATCGATACCATTCTACTGCCTTTCCTTTGAATGAGGTTGCTAACAATCTTAAGGCCACATTTTGCTCTATGACACCATGTATGGCATAGACATCTAATACATCTTGAATATGCTCCACAGGTGTCTTTAAGTCTTTCCCACTGAATTTGGGTAGAGCTTTTAGAGAATTTCCTGGAATAGGATCCCAAATAGCTGGTGGTGTTGGGAAGATTAAGGGGCTACCAGTGTTCCAGCTCACATAATTTCTTGGAGGGACGTTGGCTCCCATGTTCAGTACTGGTAGAAACTAGTTATCTCTTCTTCTTGGACTAACTACCAAAGTTGGCAAAAGAATACCTGGACTTGCAGTAGATTGCGATCTGGTGACTAGTCCAGAGCTTTGACTCCTCGTAGCTCTCTAGTTCATGCGGTCTTGATAGAAACTTCAAGACTGGTCCCACTGGGCATGCCAAAAAGTGTTGATGCCTTAAAATTTTTCTTGATTTTAATCAACAACAATGGGAAGTTTCAAGCTATGGGATGATGTAGCTTGAAACAACCTCCAGATTTTAGAGAAGCTAGTCTCTTCTTTTGTATCGGGTATTGGAGAAAAGGGATAGGAGATTAAACACAAATGCAAATGCAAGAATTGAAACCTAACTATGGCATTGCACCTGAGTGTAATCCTAATCTTAACCTGAGCACAAAAAAACTATTATATGATTCAATTACATTTAAGAGCAGACAGGTGCATGATCAATGTAAATGATTGGAATAACAAAAATAGAGGCTCACAATAGGGGAGTCTTTTGCTGAGATACAAGAATTGTCAACAAAGACATAGTGTTTAATATTCTTAATAGAACCCTTCAATCACATAAGAGGCACATAAGTCATGCATAGTTATGTAGAACTTCAAATTCTAGAAAATGAGACAAAAGCAAATAACATTTCCAATCACAACACTAGAAAATCTACAACACAAACTACTATGTAAATGACACAGGTAACACCAACCAAGGCATGGAGCTTAAATTTCCTTAATTCATTTAGCCACATAAAGGGCACAGAAACATGCATGATTATATCAAATTTTACAACTTTAGGAAATCAAGACAAGAGCAAATGATATTACTGGTTGAAATTACAAGAAGTCTAAACTATCAGAAATCTTTCCCCCTTTTAATTTACAATTCTTCTTTTATAGCCTCAAATGTTTCCTTCCATCACTCCCCTTCTTGTGCAATTCTCTTCCATTCTTTGCTCATGGAGACAAAATAGATGGTGCATTCAATGCCTTAGATGCATCCTGGTCTTATCAAGAACTGCCCTAACTGTGACATGGTGATCCCTTTTTAGTATCTCTCTTTGCACCTGAAATTCTTTATTCCATCGCCTGTTTGGCCACTCAACTGTCTACTCTACCTTTTCTTATAGGGGACAAATAGATGGCATCTTTAATACTTACAAGCCCCAAAAATCTACCTGGTGCACTGTTCTATCTACCAGGAATAACTCTCACCAAATTTCCCTCAATTTTCACTATAACAGGTAGACGGGCACTCTGTTCTATTGAAACAGAAGAGGACACTAAGTCAATTTATGAAATTTATCTCCTTTTGTCTTAGAAGACATCGGAGGATGACACTTGGCCACTTCAATTTTCTCGATACTTTGTAGTTTTATCAAAACAAAACTCACTGCATTTCTTGCTCAGGCAACCTTTAAGAAAGGATGGATGTATGTGGCAGTCTTCACTTGTTGACACTTGGTGCTTCCTCGGTACTTTAAAATATCATTCAGGACCCACCACAATATTTATTTGATAGTTAGGCTCAAAATGGTTTCTCAGAGGTTGAAACATGGTGACCTCCACTGCCCCTAAGAAGATACATGGCATCTTCTGCTTTTCCTTCTGGGGGTATGTGGCGAGGGACTCGGAAGGTGACACTTGGTAGCTTCTGCTACACTTCAGTATTTAAGTAAAATGAAATGATGCCTCTATGTGTTGAATGAAAGTGTTGGACCAAAGTCTCCTAGATGATGACATGTGGTGGCTTCCACTGCTTCTTCAAAAAGGTAGTTTAGGGCCTCTGCAACTGCCACCTAGCACTTTTTGCTCTCTCTGTTGCTTAGCTTGTTGAAAGTATTTATCAAAAAGAAAATGTGGGTGGCCTTATGAGACACAAATTTTGGCACATGGTGCATTCCACTTAATGGCTACTTGATATGTGGCACATTCTATGGTTCTCCAAAAAGTTACAAAAAAGTGTTCAGAGGATGCCAGCTATCTAGCTTTGTCTCCTAGAGATCGACACTTGGTGCCCTCCGCTCAAATTCAAAACTTAGGCCAAGTATGAAATAAAAGGAAAAAAAAGGGGAAAAGGACCCATAGTCAGAGGGTGACACTTGGCAGCTTTTGCTACACTTCGATACTTAGGCAAAATGAATCAGCCCTCTGCTTCAAAATTTTGCTACTTTGCCCAAGGTGTGCAGGAACCAAAATCGTGGTGCTCAACTGAAAATTTGAATGCAACATAGATTAAAATTTACTCTACATGGACCAATCAGGTGGTGACACATGGTAGTCAATGGGAGTCCATAGATTTGAAATCACAAAGTCTATATATTTGAAATTTCAAAGTCCATAGAAATTATCTGATTGTAATATATTTACAAGTCTATAGATTCAAAAATTGCAAGTCCATAGAAATCTTGTGACAGGAAAAAAAAAAGGGATGTCAAAAGTGATGTGGCACTATTAAAAAATGCCAAGTGGACCAATATCCATTTGACATGTGGAAAAATAATTTGGTTCAAAAAAAAATTGGTTTGGTGTTTTTATTCACATGTTATTTGAAATTTTCAAACAAGGAGCCAACTTGCACAAGCTACCACGTCACCCACCACATCATCCCACCAATCATGCATGGACCAAGTAAAAGCAGTAGCCTAAGTAGGTGCCTAAAGTCTTGGCATTTGAAAATGTCCTCAACTTGGCTATTTTAAGCATTTAAACTGTCATACCCAATGCATGTGGGATAAAGACAAGTCAAAGGCACCAAAAAAAGGAGGGAAAAACTTTCAAATCTCATGCTAAGCACCTAAAAGAAAGGGCTAACAATTTTGAACCCTTGACATGCCACCAAAAAGGTTAATGCTTTGACCACTTTAGACATAGAGGTTGAAGTTATATAAAAGGCACGAAAATCTACGTGAATAGACACAGGAAGCCGACTGTGTATGGGAAATTATAGACCCGCTTATAGTATTTGGTCATTTTGGAGCCCTTAGAGGCCGAACCAGAGCTCGAAGTAAACTACAAAGTTGCTTAGAATTATGATACACTTTATGAAGTATATTCATTTTCACATTTTTTAGAATTGGTGATGCTATTTTGAGCTATAAAAGTTGTCAATTTTGATTTTGGAGAAGCCTCTGCATGTGATTCAGGAAGGTGAAGAACGTGCTAAGTCAGCCAAGGTCTTTCAAAGGTATGATCACTATTTTTTTAGAGATATATGATTTTTTTAAAGTATTATTTTGGCTTTCAAATTTAGCAACAATTAATGGATCAGTTCGATACGAACCCGGGGACGTAGGAATTCTGAACCCCATAAACAATTTCTATGTTTTGATCTTTGAATTCAGTTTTGCATTTCATTATTAGTTAATTTTCAGATTATAATTCAAATTTTAATTAGAATGCAAAAAATAATCATTTGGTCATTTATGGGAAATTGGATAAAATCAAGAATTTGGAAAATCTGACAGTTTCAATGGATAGCTGATGTGATTTATCAATTCACCTTTATTTCAGTTTTGAAACTTGATTTGGATCAGATTTTCATCAATTTTTAATCATTTCAACATCTTATAATTTGAGAAATTTAGAATCCATAATTTTAAAATTTCACTTAAATTTTATCAGTGGTGTTTACGGATCAAGTTGGTATCAAAGCAGTTAGAATGCAGGGTTTACTTCTAGTTGTGTATTGACAGTTGCTTCCAGAATAGTTGAATTATTGGTTTGTAGATTGATTATATTGTAGTTGGCAGTGAGAAATTAGGTGTTTGTAGGAAACCATGGGCAAGTTGTCATAGATTGAGGCCATCAAAGATGAAAATGCAATCTTGAGATGCTAGAAATTTACACTTGAACTGCAAGTGGAAAAGTTAAAATCGGAGCTTGAATCTAAGGATGAGATCTTGATTAGATTGGAATGTGGTGAGTGTGAAAAGATAAAGCCTTCAACATTAGATGTAGAGACTATGACTGAGTGCATTATAAGTTTTTTACCACAGGAATCTTCATCTTCTTCTACCATTTTAGATTTAGATTCTAGTAATATTATTTTTGGTGATTTTGAAAGATACACTAAGGGCATAAGATCTAAATTGTTGTTTAAAATGGGTTATAATGGAGGAGGACTTGGTAGAGATAGCCAAGGTATATCTAACCCAATTCAGGTTGAGCATAGACCTCATCGTGTAGGTTTGGGTTATACTAGTGTGCAGGTGGATGATGGAGAAGTTTCTTCCATGGCTAAAGGAAGATGAGCTTCCAATAGCGAAGATTCTAGGCCACTAGTTCAAAGGTGTAAAGGTAAAATAGGTATTGAGATTCTACCTCCTAATTCTTACACTAAATCTTCTGATCCAATTGATACTTTTAAGAAGTTTGGATATAATGTACATAAGATAATGCAATCATTTCCATGCACTTTTTGTGGGATGAATAACCATAGTGCTAAGACTTGTTGGAAATGAAAAGCTTTGTTTAAGAAGATTGAATGTTTGAAATACCATTCTCATGTTAAGATGGGAAATGGAAAAAGGGGACCCTCACCTAAGAAGGATGTTTTTCACTCATTGTAAATTAAGTGGACATAGGATTGATAGATGTTTTAAGCTTCATTCATCTTCACATTCAAGTAATGTTAAAACTAAGATGATTTACAAACCTCTCACTAAGGTTAATGAAGCTAATTCAATCCATAATGTAGTTGAAAATACAAACCAGGATAAGGTAAAACCTACAAGTGAAAATCCATTAAAGAGGTTAAGTCAACAATATGCAATTGATAATGAATCCACAGAGACAATCAATTTAACTAGGAAGAAAGAATTGGTTAAGTGGATTATCACTACATTATTTTTGCAAAGCATGGTTAAGAATTCACCTAAGGGAATGAACAAGCTTTGATAGATGTAGATTAGAGTTGATGGGAACACTTCAAGATAGGTTTATCATATGAAATCTTTCAATTTTCACTTTTTGTTAACTCTAAGTTTTTAATCTTTAGAATATATTGTATGGGTAGTCTAATAATGGATAAGACATTAACTCATTTGAAAAAATTAGGGATATAATAGAGTGATGTTGTGAGTTATTTCCTTACAACACTTGTCTCATATTTGACTTCTATTTTTAGAATGTATATATTTTTGGCACATGGATGTTAGATGCATTTTTTAAGACCCTTTGGGCATGTTTAGATGTTAGGCAACATACACTTTTGTTATTTGAATTTGCTTAGCATATAAGTCCCATAATAGGGCATTATATTACAACATGTCCAAAACATTTATTGTATGTTGTTGGCATTATAAACTTATCTTGTAGTTACATTGGGAGTTGTTTCAGTTTTTGGCAATTCACCACTTTATAAGATGTGACACTTGGGTAGGCAGTTTGATATGTGTAATCACTTTTCCAGTTACATATTCACTTACTCATGCCTTTGGATTAGGCATTTATATAGTTTGATTGTGAATCATTTTAATGCAATTGTTTATATCTCTTTCTATGATTGGGTTCTATCTTCATGGATGCAGTAGACCAATTATAAGATTTTAGGTGATAGTCAACTTTTAGAGACCAAAAGCCTCTTTTGTAGGGAGGTGTGATCCAGAGTTCATTCTAGAAAAAGTTTCCAAATCATGATGAAACTAATTTCATAGTGTAGATCTCATTGATATCTTTTTGATGCTTTTCTTGTTTTGCAAAACAGACACCGTATGCAAAAGATATGGTCTGTTGAAGTTTTCTTGAGATAGGGAAAAATGTGGTGTCACAAGATGACATGGCGCAATGCGGACATGCCAAGTGGACCAATCAAGTGGTGACACATGTCAGTCAATGGGAGTCCATATATTTTAAATCACAAAGTCTATAGATTTCAAATTACAAAGTCCATAGAAATTATTTGATTGCAACATATTTACAAGTTCGTAGAAACCTTTCGACAAGTAAAAAAAGTGATGTCAAAAGTGATGTGGCACTATTAAAACATGCCAAGTGGACAAATATCCATTTGACATGTGGAAAAATAATTTGGTACAAAAAAAAAATTAGTTTGGTGTTTTTATTCACATGTTATTTAAAATTTTCAAGCAAGGCACTAACTTGCACAAGTTGCTACATCACCCACCACGTCATCCCACCAATCATGCATGGACCAACTCAAAGTAGTGGCCTAAGTTGGTGCCTAAAGTCTTGGCATTTGAAAAGGTCCTCAACTTGGCTATTTTAATCATTTAAATTGTCATACCCAATGCATGTGGGACAAAGACAAGTCAAAGGCACCAAAAAAAGGAGGGAAAAACTTTCAAATCTCATGTTAAGTGGTTAAAAGAAAGGGCTGGCAGTTTTGAACCCTTGAAATGCCACCCAAAAGGTTAATGCTTTGACCCCTTCAGCCATAGAGGTCTAAGTGTTATAAAAGGGATGAAAATCTACTTGAATAGACACATGAAGCCGACTATGTATGGGAAATTATAAACCCACTTATAGTATTTGGTCATTTTGGAGCTGCCCTTAGAGGCCGAAGCAGAGCTCGAAGTAAACTACAAAGTTGTTTAGAATTCCAATATGCTCTTAGAAGTATATTAATTTTCCCATTTTGGAGAATTGGTGATGCCATTTTGAGCTATATAAGTTTCCAATTTTGATTTTGGAAAAGCCTTTGCATGTGATTCAGGAAGGTGAAGGACGTGCTGAGTTAGCCAAGGTCTTTCGAAGGTCTAATCACTATTTTCTTAGAGAGATATGATCTTTTGTTGTTTCGTAAGTATTATTTTGGCTTGAAAATTTAGCAACAATTAATGGATCAGTTTGATATGAACCTAGGGACGTAGGAATTTCAAACCCCATAAACAATTTCTATGTTTTGATCTTTGAATTCAGTTTTGCATTTCATTATTAGTTAATTTGTAGATTATAATTCAGATTTTAATCAGAATGCAAAAATTAATCATTTGATCATTTACGAGAAATTGGATAAAATTAAGAATTTGTAAAATCTGACGATTTCAATGGATAACTGATGTGATTTATCAATTCACCTTTATTTTAGTTTTGAAACTTGATTTGGATAAGATTTTCATCAATTTTTAATCATTCCAACATCTTATAAGTTGAGAAATTCAAAATTCATACTTTTAAATTTTCACTTAGAGTTTATTAGTGGTGTTTACGGATCAATGTAGATCAGTCAAGAGGTATTTTGAATGATATTGTTTGCTATAATTGCAATAAAGTATGACATATTGCAAGATTCTACAAGAATAGTTTAAAGAAGCATTCTACTCCTAAAGGTCACTCAATGGTGTTGAGACCAAAGACTATGAAGGATAATCTTGATCAAGGTGGACTACCTACTATTACAAATAAGGAATTATATATGAAGAAGATATGAGAATGCCAAGAGGATTTATCCTCTATGTAGATAGAAAAAAAAAGATCACAATCATCATCAAGAAAAAGTTATTATGAATGATCTTGTTTGTTTCAGATGTAATAGAGTTGGTCACATTGCTAGATATTGTAAGAACATGTTGAATGAGTTATTAAAGCAAAATAAGGTGTATGGATCTCCTCGTGTGCAAGAAAGAGGTTACACTTGGGTGTAAAAACCTAAGACTATCAGGAGAGATCAGACTAAGACCAAAGATGGTTTATTTTTTATGATAGACATGAGGGAAAAACAAGAGTTGATGTTGTCTTATTTTACTAAAAAATATGAAGAAAGGAATGAATTCAAGCATCCTTTCAAAGTCAAATAGGATTGCAAGTTAGAGAAATATAAGGAGATATGGGAGTCTTTAGGGTTTTGGAACTTTTAGTCTCACTATGTCCAAAGTGGTGTCTCTCTCTAAGCTTCAAGGAGAGAATTTACATGTAGAAGAATCATGATGGATGATGGTTGGATTTTGATTGTTGTTTCAAGATAAATAAGGTCTTGAGAGGATGTCTTGGCTTATTATGAAGGACTTTACTGATTAGAAAACCTATGTGTATAAGGTTTGAAAGTAGGGAATGGATGTTTCCAAGTATCTAGTCAAGGATGATAAGGTGTCAATATATTCTATTACATATAAAGGTATGTTGATCTTATTCAAATTAGCTCAAGGTATCTTCAAGGTTATTGGTTCTGAAGGTAAGAACTTGTCAATTTCAGTTACTCAAATTCATTGATCAAATGTTGAAACACTGTAAAACAAGGTTGATATGGAGGATGAGGAGAATGTGTTATCATATATTTGATATCATGAAGAAGGTCTCTAAATTTTGATGATGACAAGTTGTATATTCTATGGAGTTAGGGAGAGCTAACTCAGTTAGTTTGAATTTATTGAGGAGTTATACATGATGTGAGGGGGAGCATATGTGAGATGCTTCAATCATGTTGAAGATGTTATGATGTCCACTACAAATGAGAACTAAATTAGGCTGTGATGATGACTTGATCAAAAAAATTTAGGTTCTTTGAAAATATATTGAATCCTCATACATACACAAAGGAAGAGCTTTGTAATTGGTCAAGTCCTAAGATCAGAAGACTATATAGTTGAATCTGAGAGAGAAAGAATGGAGGAAATTGTATTAATTCATAATTATTATAAATGGTATAAAAATGTTTTAAAAAAGGTTCTTAATATTAGGTGACTTAGGGGGAGTCCCTCTTAATGTTTTCAATATAAGTTCATGCAGTTTCTATTATTCATGAATGTTTTATCTTCATAGAAGCTATGTATGATCAAAAGAGTGTAGTCATGGAGCATATTTAAGAAGATCAAGGTAAAAAGAGGTTTTATCAATGTTAATGGGATTATGTATCATCTCTTAGATATGGTATCTTTCTATTATTGGTCCTTGATGTATTTTAAGGTCCACAAGATGATAAGTTTAGCCCACTTTAGCATTGTGTCAAAGGGGGAGAAAGACAGAGTCTAAGTATAAGCTTTGTATTGGTGTTTGAAATTAATGACAAAGAGGGAGATTATTGGAGGTTTGTCAATGATGTATCCAAGGTGACCAAGGATGTTGATGAGGTGTCATGTGTGCTAGAATGACAATGACAAAGTGTGCTTCAATGAGCCTTAGTATTCCTACATGGTTCTTCAATATTTGCCTAAATGAGTAATTTAATGGATGATACTATTGGTGTGGACATATTTCAGAGTACCTATGGGCTTTTAAGAGTGATAATAATGAGTATGGAAGTGAGTGGATCTCAGCTAATAGTTCTTTGTTTCATCTAGACACTTTGGGTCCAGCGACATAAAATATGAGTAGGTAGTTTGATAATGTCACCATTACCATTTGTAGATGAGTTTGGGGGAGTTGATCATATGGTTATGATCACATTAGTCCCTAATTTATATGTGATAAATATAAAATCATGCATCAAAGAATAGTCAAAGATATGAGGGTACAAAGTTGGCTTCTAAGAAAGAATTCATTGTTTTCCCATACTTAGCCAAATTTGCATGTGGCTAGAAAGAGATAAGTAAGCATGTTGATGAGGTTAGAATTCACATAAGTGGAGGTGTCAATAAAAAATTATCATATGTATTTGTTTATTTTTGTACCTAGTTTCTATTCATTAATTCTCAGACCATGTGATGAAACGTGACAAATGTTATGTAAGAGCAAAGTTGGTTTCCTAGACAAATTCTAAGCATAGTTAGCTCTGTGATAGAAGATTTAAGAAGGAATTATAGTGGCATTATATCAATCACACGTGAATTTTTCATGATTAATTTGTCACATCGTTATATTTTCCTATATGAAAATATCATATGGTTCAAATTTGAGAACATGCGAGTAAGCAAGGTAAAAGTTATGACTATGCAAAGTTAGTCTTCCAAGCATATTTCAAAGGTTCCCATACTTAGTCATTTCTACACAAGTTAAAGTTTGAGCAAGATCAATGGTGCACATTGATCGAAGAATTTAGGAACTAGTAGGATGAGGATAAGTGTATTATGGTTAATGACTGAGTAAAGGTAAAGGATAAGGATCCAATGACAAGTGGGTGTTTATACAGATTGATTAAAAAGTGAGTGTTGCTTGTTAAAGCCCTAACTAATCCATAGAGATTGACAGAGTGTGTTGATTCAAAGTATCAAAATTACATGAGATGAGGTCAAAGTGATAGAGGTTTAAAATTTGATCATTGCTACCTATGTTTTAAATACCAAACAAGATCTATGGATGATATTTAATCTAAAAAGTGAGGACATGATATGCGAGCATGATGACCGAGGTTTAACTGTGACTATTTGAATTTGAATATTTGAATTTCAAAAAGGGGAAAAAATAATGTCTAGTATTTTATGCCATATATTTGTATCTAGAATGAATTTTACCATGCATTAAAAATAAAGGTGGTAGAATACTCTAAAGTGCATCTGTTAATATGTATTTAAAGATCTGAAAGTGTGTACAAATAAAGATATTGAGCTTCAAAGCTGATTCTATGTTCGTGCATGGACTGTAAGTAATATGAAAAAATTAATTGAGCTTATGTAGATGTTGTTTTGATGTTTCATGGTGAATTGTCTATTGGGGAGTATTGTAGACTCCATAATGATTCTTTGTGTACATTATGAAGGATTGACCAATCAATATTTTGTATGAACAGAGGTTAAGAAGTTTGTTGTGTTCTTGAAGGTTACTAGCAAATTGAGTGACCATATTGAAGAGGTAATTTGAAGGTTTTTTTAGCTGAGTTAAAGAGTAAAATAAGTATGTATATGTTGTATAAGTCTCAAATACTTATGAGAAGGATTTGATTTATATGTTTGGATCATGATCAGATGTGGAAAGTCAAAACAACTTGACTATATTTGGATAGTATATGACCAGTTTGAGTGGTCTTCTTGAGTAAGATAGTTTGAGGTGTTTTATATTATGTTGGAGTGTTTAAGGCACATGGAGGTGTTTTAGAGATCTTGTAGGTTCTATCCATATGACTTGTTCATGTGGTTATGTGAGTAACTTGAATGTTTGATTTACGAGTTTGTGACTATGTTTTTTTGAGTATGAAGACTTCAAGAGTGAGGTGACCTAATTGGTAGGTTCAAGTGTTGAGTTGGTATTCTAGGTGGCTTGGACCCATGTAGTTATGACTAAGATATCATGTGGAATCGACTTATGCTTTTGGAAGTGGTCTCGAGTTTCTATTTTTCTTCATGAAATGCTATGTGGGTGAATAGGTCTTCGTAAGACCTATAAGAGCTACAAGGGCCTTATTAAAAAGTGTAACTACTTAAGGGTGACCCATAGATGCTATGTTTTACTAATGAAGATTTTTTTTGATATGTATTAATGTGAGAGAATCCTTAAGGGTTAAGGAAAGTTTAATGGCCAACCTATAAGTTGATATTCATGATTTATCTATATATAGTGAAACCAAATAAGATGGTTTCTAGAATTTTATGAGTCTTGTGGGACTGGTGTGTGCATTGAAATGAAGAAGAGAAGAGGTTGAGTGTGACCAATGGTTGGGTTGATGAGAATATCAGATTGAGGACTATATGTATGACCTATAGGTCATATTTATGATTTCCAAATAGTGCTATTATAGGTTGAGGATGAATAAAGGACAAATGGTGTATGTGTGATCTTGGTGGCTAATCTAAGAGATAGTTAAAGATGTGGAATGTGTGTATGACCATTTGTTCATGTTATTGATGTGGTGAAAAATTTGTTATTCTGAAGTGAAGAGTGATCTAAAGGGTGGCTTTGGATGCATTGAGTGTGTAGATTTGAAGAACTGGGGTTAGTTTGGATATGTAATGTGTCCTAATTGATCTTTGTTTATTTGTTTAAGTATGTAATGTGATTTGGCCAAGAAGGAGTGTTGAGTGAAGGTGAAGAGTGATTATCAGAGTCCCATAATTAGTGGTTGAATAAATTAGTTCAAAGGTGGAGGTATTCAAAGGAGGGTCTAAAGGACTTAGTCTTCCTTAGGGGAAGTTGATCCTTATGAAACATGTGTATCACTAAAGGCATGTGGTCTAAAGGAGTTGATTATCTTAGGGATAGGTGATCCTTGTGGAATAGGTGTTTTAATAAATCCTTGTTAGGAGGACATGATCAGTCTCTGGTTTGTAATACCTTATAAGACAAGTAGTCCAAGTGTTTTCAGGCTTGAGAGTGGGTTTTATTCCCCAAGATGGTTTATCATGTATGTCTTGTGTTATGTTATTGATCTTGAATTTTTTCTCATGTTCATTTCTATGAATAATGTGTGTGCTTCATGAATTCTTTTGCTATTTTATTAAGATTAAGAAAGGATTGAAATTGAATTTGGATTATCTAGGCCTACTGATTCACCCCCCTCTTAATAATTATACTTATAACACATTCAACATAAAATAAAATACCCAATTCTGTAATTGTTTTTAACCAAGAGTAAATTAACTAGCTCAATCACAGTTTAACCCAAGCAAGAGAAATGAAAGACGTAAAATAAGAGTAAACAACAGTTTTACACCAATACTTTTAAATGCACCAAAATCCACAAAAATTAACCAAAATGGAAATATAGAAGCTTGGTCATGGTGTCATATTTACATAGAATGCAAATAAGGACCAACATGGTTAAAGTTTCTCCATCTAGGTTAAATAAGTAAGTAATAATAAAAACCCAACATCTATAAAATGAATATAATAGAAAAGAAACATCCATTTGGCCATTAAATAAATATAACAAAGAAAAAAATGCCCACCTTACCATTTTGAGGCAACACATCTAGTAATGAATAAAATAAAATAACTAGCTAGGGTTTTAATATCTTATCCACAAAGACACTTCAATAATAAAATATGATTTTTAAACCATATACACCAGGTGTAAATTTTTAACCCAATGACCAAGTATGAAACTCCAAAACATTTAATTGATTTTGAACTAGAATAGAATAATTTTGAGATAATTTAACTATTTTTGGGAGCCTTACAAGTTCATGGGGAAGTCTCATAACTTCATCTTGAATTTGTAAGTATTTAATAAATATTAAACAAGTATATAGAATCAATCCAACCCTACACAACCATATAAAGACAAAACTCTAGAAAGAATTAAAAATACATGAATAACATGGAAAAAAATTTCCTTATGAAGAAGAAAGTAAAATTCTCCTTGATTTCCCTTCACAAAAATGAAATTCTTTCCTAGTTGCATCCATTTATTCCATGGCTTGGTCTCCTTTTCCCCCTTCTACCTAGGCACAAATTTTCCCAAGCCATTAAATCCTATTGGGGTGAATTCCAAGCCTCCATTACTATCCATGGCTTCCATTTTCCCTATAGGTTTTATCCATAAGCCAACATAATAAAATTTCATTTCTACCAAGAAAAATAATTGATTAATCTTTTTGGGTGAAGTGTCAACCCCTAATACAGTTATTTCCCTAATGATTAAACTTTTGATTTGTTTGCTTTCCCTCTTTTCATTTATTTTTAAATCTATATAATTTATTTTTGTTATTATTATTTAAAAAAAAACTATAATACATGGCCAAAAGTCCACAAACCATTTATGGTGATCATGGCCTAACAATAATTTATTTAATCAATAACATTATGCATGGGTTATTTTTTGCTCACATAGAACTAAATCAAGACCATTATGGAGTTCTAAGCCATTATAATGCATGACATTAACCTGCTCGAGGCCTCTTGGCAAAAAAACCAAGACAAAAAGACTTAGATTAAACAATTTTAATCATAATATGATCCATGGTGGTTAATGAGTTAATAGGCCCAATATGATATTTTTAGTATTTGAGACTTTTAGCAGTCAAAATATATAAAATTCATAGCTAAGACAAAAAGACAACTTATCACTATGCCAAAACACACAAAAGACTAATCAAAGAAAATAATAAAAAATAAATACAAACAAAACCATAACCAAGAGAAATAAAAATATGAAAATATCAATCAAACTTAAAAAATAAAATGTGACAAAAAGAGAGACATCAGACATGTTGAAACTGCTCAAGGACTAGATGTCTCATTACCATTATATTTCTTATCTAATATTGGTATTACCCAACTACTCATTACATCCACCATTATTAACCTAACTACTAAAACCCACCACTAGCTTAGCTCATGTACCTGTGAGTCCTATAGCCATAAAACATGGGATCAATAGTATCTGCTCTATATGAAAAGCATATATACATGTAAATCTAATCTGAATAAACATCATAATGTAAGACTATACTGATGGCATCATTAATATGCATGATCAAAGTATGCTACTACATTATGACATCAAATCAACATCTATATGTAAGCATCGGATGATCAGTACTCAAAAATTTACTAATACATCTAATAATGGTTGTGAAAAAGAGTCAAATAGTAGGTCATAACATAGAAGTGCACCCTGTTGTTGTCCATAATAGGGTGTTGTTTTTCTAATACCCATAAAATAATCAATTTCATAAATTTTAATAATCTTAAGCAATATAGGGTAGTATACAATAGGTGCATAGTTTTAGTTTATAAAAAATCTTTAGGTTTTATTTTATATTTTCTCAATTTAGGGGCATCATGCACGACAATTGTTATATGTTAGCACACATGTTTTTCTTAATAAAGAATGTTATATCCTTCATTTTAATTTATATAATATCAAAAAACTTTAACATATTAAGGTTAATATAATTTAATTCATGATCATAATCTTATTTTAATGGTTTGATATAGAAAAGGTGTAACTTTAACATTTTCAAATTTTGTGATAGCTTCTTTAAAATTTAAGCAACACCTTGTATAAATGTAAACTTACACCAAAACACTAAACCAAGATATTGGATGACACATTTTTTAATATACACTAATTATTTTTTTTTGAAACAAGCTTATAGAAATTTTATTTCCATTTATAAAAAAATTATCATAATAAAAACATTTATTTTATTTTCATAATTTGTGTTATTTTTTTGTAAGGGAGATCACTCTCATAAATGTTGAAGATATGAATAAAAAACATGCAAGCTTTCAACTAGAGCTGAGGAACCAATCTAGGGCACAATTGGGGGGGCCAAATTCCCCAAAAACCATGAAAAATCAAAACTAACAACACTAAACATCCAAAAAAGGTACATAACCAAAATGGGAAAGGGGAGAACATTAAATGAGAAGATAAAAATAAGAAAATAGACATTAAAAATAGTGCATTAAATCAACAACCAAGCCACAAATAGTCTGCTAAAAGATAGCAATAATAGTATTCAACATGAAAAAACATTGAAAGAATAAATAAATAGCCATGCTATAAGTAAATTAATTAGATTATTCACAAAAATATAATTATATATGGCATAATTAAGAGAAAAATAAGTAGATCCACAAAAATAATTGGCAAAAGAGTAGAGTACTTGAATATTATGACTGACCCTCTTCAAGGGGGAAACCTCCAAAGCAATTTAATAAGATTAGAACTCACAATATGATGATAAAATAATAACCAATACTTCTTATATAAACTCTAATTAGCTATAGTTATTTTTTAGGCTGACCACACTAAGAACATCAAGAAATGCAACAAGTTAATATGAAGGTGTGTAAGCCACAAGTCAGCCACACATACTCCTATACACACTATAGGTTAAAGGAATAACATGTACCTCCTCTTTAAAACAATGTTTTACTCAATGTTGAATCAAAAAAGGATTTTATTTTTAGTAATGCTTCATCATCCCATGTTATATCTTCAGAATTCAGGTTCTTCCATTTGATAAAAAAATGCTTAATGGATCTGGTCTACAGTTGCTTAGTGCATGTGTGAATGATCTCCTTAGGCTCTATAATGACTCAAAATTTTTAATCTGATAAATTAGTCTGAGTGTAAACTCTATGTAAAATTAATTTTTATAGGCAAGATACATCGAATATTAAATGTATACAAGTGGTTGGGGGTAATTCTAGCTTTAAGCCATGTAACCAATTTTCTGCAATATTTGGTAAGGGATATCATAATTAGATGATATATTTTTATCCCTTTTATTTAATTCAAATAAATCTACTTATATGATTGAAAACACATAAATACATAATCATCGATGTCAAAATTTCACTGACTATGGTGTTGATTTTCTTTCTACTTTATTTGATTTTGTGCCATTATTAAATTCTCTCACATACTGACTAACACCTATTGTTAATGGTGAATGTGTTCCTCAATAGCTTAAACATTATGATGCACTAGAAAATATTAAGTGATAGATGGGGGGTGTTACCCATACAATGCCACAAAGGGAGACATCTTAGAAGAAGTTTGAAAAGAAGTGTTATACGACCATTCAACAAGTGGTAGATAATGAACCCATTTATCCTATTTTTTAGAAATAAAACAACTAAGATACCCTTCGAGACATTTATTGACTATCTCTATTTTTACATCATATTTAGGATGATAGGATGAGATATGAGCCAACTAGGTACCCAACCATGTAAATAATTCAATCCAAAAATTACTAGTAAATATGGGATCTCAATCACTTACAATGATCTTTGGAGTGTCAAGCAATTTTTGAACTGTATTGAGAAAATTAGAAGCTACTGTATTGGAAACAAATAGTTGTGATAAGGAGAAAAAATGAGCATACTTGGTGAGTCAATCCACAACTATCATGATAACATTTCTACCCTTAGATTTTGGTAACCCCATAATGAAATCCATTGAAACCTCTTCCCAACACTAGCTAGGGATGGATAAGGGTTGTAAAAGACATAGGGTCTTAATGGTTTCACCTTTATTTTATTGGCATACCATGCATTTAGCCACATATTTTTGAACATCCCCTTTGAGTCCCCAAAATAAATCTTGCTTGATTCTATGATGTGTTTTCAAAAATCTCGAGTGACCTCCAAGTGGAGAGGCATGAAGTTCCTAAATAATTTTATGTTTGAGGATAGAATGATTACAAAGGTATATTCTATCTTTATACCATAATGTGTTCCCCTTCCATGTAATTTTTTTATATGCATTATAACCTTACTAAATATTGTGAATCAAATCCTTGGTAGCACTATCATTCTCCCATTTTGATTTTTTTTCCTCTAGCCAATATGCCTACCACATGGTCATAACACATAATAATGCCTCAATTGATTCACCCCACAAAGAAAGGTCATCTACCACAAAAATTTCTTTTCTTTTCTTATAAACTATTTCAAAATCATACCCTAACATTTTAGTCACCTATTTTTTTCTTTAGATGACAAGCATTGTTTTAAAAAATATTTGAGGCTATCATGATCAATCTTTACTTGAAAGTGATGACCCATTAGATAAGGTCTCCATTGCTTAAATACATGAAAAATAACCATCATATATTTATCATATATTGGTTTGGTCTTATTTTTTCCCTTCAGTTGGTGAATTTCAAATGCCAGTGGTCTACCTTGTTGCATGAGTATAACCCCTGTGCCATATCCTGTTGTGTCACACTCCACAATAAAAGTTTTTGAAAAATTAGGAGTATCCAAAAATAGATATGTGCACATAACCATTTTCATCTATTCAAATTCCTTGGTAGCTAAATCACTCCATTGGAAGGAGACTTTCTTTAGAAAAGAGGTTATTGATCATTGTTTTTGTTGTTGAAGCTTAACATTGATGTCAAAGGTTTTTAAGAAAGGTGTTGAAGAAGTCATTAAAGAATGTTCTTGTTTGATAGCATCACTGACAGGTGTGACATTATTTGAATATAATTTAATACATGTGATCAAGTTATAAGATCATCAAGAAGTCTTTTAAGGTTAGTTGTTAAGTTAATATGCTTAAGAATCCTAGTCATGACACTAGTTATTGCATGAAGTGTCCTAGTGAGAAAGTTTGAGCATGGTGGATTGATGAGATAAATTCATAGAGGCATAATAAGATATAGGAGGTTGTTTAAACATGTATTTGAGGAATTGGATAAATCATATGAATCTTAGGTTGAGCCTACAGGGGTAGGACCTACAGACCTAGTATGCAATTAGACCACCTCCAAAACTTGCTTGGCCTAATGAGGCATCATGAGTTATTAAAAAGACATATGAAGGATGTTTGACATTGTTTAATAATGTGATATGTTTTGTGAGCATGTATATGAGGTGTTTATATCTTGTAAAGTGGTTAAAAGTTTAGTTTCAAGGCCTAATGTGACTTGTAGGTCAAGGTCTAAACAAGCAAAGAGAGAGATGGTGGCCAAATGAGGCATGAGATTAAAATTTCAAGATAATAATGATAATATGATAATTTTAATCAGTGTGATATATTTTTATAGGTTTTTTACCAAGTTTGAGGTTAATGTTTAAAGGTTTAGGCTTGCAAAAGTGTTTTGAGGTCTCTCAAGTACATAAAATGGAAGGTTCTCAACTCAAAAAGGAATTTTAGGTATTCAATGACATGTGTAACCTCTAAATGGGAACATAATATATTAAGGAGAGATGGGGAAGGGTCATATCTAATATATATAGGAATTAATTTTTGAAATAAGGGGTAGTCATTTATGAACAATCGTTAACACCAGAAATAGTGTTAACCCTCTCTATAACCCTAACAATGACCCAATGTAAAATATATTATTATAAATTTATAAAAATTATTGGTATTGATATTAAAATTATTTTAAGTTGTATTCAACTCTCTGAAACACCTCCAAGTGTGATTGTTTTTTTAGGTGAGTTGGTGGACCCTATAGGAAAGGCCTTGTTTCTCATAGATTTGTTGTAGCAATCAGAGTTGACCAAGTCAAAATTTATAAATAGATGGAGGAAAAATATTGAGACTTATATTTTATGTCAATTATTATTTTTTATTAGGTTTTATACCTCAAGTGTGCTAAAGTATTCATCCAAGTTGATGAGTCACTAACAGACCTAATGGTGCAAACATTGAAAAAACTAGGTAGAAGTGATAAGTTGATTAAGGATTAGTTATCATGGAATATGGATGAATAAAAGTAAATTAATATGTTATTAAATAATTTTAATACATTTTAATATGTTATATAATTTTTTTATTTTAGTAGATAAGATGAAAATGTTTCTCATAAGTTGACCTATCTAGTTTAGATGAGACAATGAGGTATAAGACTATGAGATTGGTCTGCAAGACCAATATTGCCATTTAAAAATATTATATATCTATATTATAATGGTATAATGACATAATTGGATCATATACATGTATTTTAATTATTTTAAAGTGGTTTTATAGGTGTTTAAGGTCATTGTTTCCATGACTATGTTTTGAGGCTAGTTGGCAGTTCTAAGTGGGATACTTGTAGAGAAAGGTTTGAGTCCTTTTGAAATATGTAATAAAGTCTAATTAACTTGGTGAAGTTTTTTATGTATTTAATTTTATATTTATATGTTTTATTTCCATGGTTTTTTATCTAATTGGTGTTTTATCTTCAATAGTATAAGACAAACTTTCAAGGTATGAACATGCTTAAGTGTGAACAGTGCTAATGGCATACTTTAAGTGGTGATTAGAGATAAAATATGTCATTTAAATAATAAAATATTATTATGGGTATATTTTAGTGGCATGTGAAGTGTTACTTATATGTATTAATTTTTAAAGTAATCTAAGAAAATCAAAGGGTAATGTGTGCTAATGAAGGCCTAATTGAATTTGGTCAATTTAAGGCCTAAAAGTGATTTTTGGTCCTATATGATATGAACAACCTATTAAAATGTTTGATTTATTTTTTTTGAATTTAATAAGTCCTATTATATATAAAATATAAATGGGTAAGTGTGTATGTCTGAACAAGAGGTGTATGAGCAAGAACCTAGTATAAGAACAAGGCTTAATAGGTCTAATTGACTAGTTAGAGAATGAGTGAGTTGAAGTGGAAGATATAACACTTTTAAGAGCTAAAGGTAGTATTTTTATACCATTATAATATTAAATATAAATTATCATGAATATATAACATGGTTACTTTATATTAATATCAAGTTTAAATGATCTAATTCATCTTGAAGAGACCTAGTTGAGTGAAGGAGCCTAGAAGGTAGTTTTAGAGGGATAAAAGTGTGAAGAGATGAAGAGGTGGTAATAATTATTTGGTTGAGTAAAAAGGTTTTATAAATGTGATAAAATAAATTATCTATTTGAGTTGGTTCTTATTCATCTAGGGGGTTGATTCCTCCTTACAAGTAGGTGCTTGTTAAAGCATAGTCAAGTGAGTGCTTGTCTATTTGGGGTTGGTGATCCATGTGAATTTGGTGCTTCACTAAATATATATTTTTGTATTATGTTAATGTATTCAAGTTTCATATATCAATTAATTTTCTTCCCCTTTAGTGTTTTACACTGAGATAAGTGTTTTATGTATTATGCTCTTATCTCATGCTCATATAAATGGTTCTTGATGTGTTTCTAGTTCACTATATTGCTTTAATAGTTAATGAATGATAAATTAAAGTTTTTAAAGTTTTTAAAGATTTATTCATACCCCCTCTTATTCATTTTTCTTCCAACAAAGGTTAGTGGGGCCAAAATTCTACCATAATTTTTGACAAACATGCGATAGTAACCAGTTAGCCCAAAAAATCTATAAAGGTTATTGAGGGTCTTAGGAACCTACCACTCCATCATCGATTGGATTTTATTAGGATAAAATTTCAATATTTTATGTGAAAAAATATTACCCAATTACTTTACCTCTTGGAAACCAAAATCACATTTGTAAGGTTTGGTATAAATCTAATGTTGTTCTAGAACTGAAAGCACCTATTTCACATGCTTTAAATGGTCTTCCCAATTTTTTCTATAGATGAGGATATCATTAAAAAAATACAAAATATATAAAAACTAAAAATAGTATTTGTCAAACTCTAAAATGTATATGGTGCATTTGTGAGGCCAAAAGGCATGACCATAAATTCATTATGGCCTTCATGAGTTTTGAAAGTTATGTTAGGTATGTCTTCATCACATATGAAAATTTGATGGTATCTAGAGAGAAGATATAACTTGGTCAAATAAATATCACCATGTAATTCATCTAGAAAATCATTAATTAGTGGAATTGGAAACTTATCTTTAATGGTATATTTATTGAGTTATTTGTAGTCTAAGCACATCCTCCAACTACCCTCTTTCTTCCATACCAAGACCATTGGGGAGGAATATTAACTTTGAATATATCAGATGAATCCTACCTCCAAAATATCTTTTACCATATTTTAAATTTCACTCTTTTAGGCATAAGGAAACCTTTAGGCTCTAATATTGGGTGATTTACTTCTTAGAGTGAATTTGATGGCATGATCATGTGTACAACTTGGAGGAAGTCCTTTTGGCATGTCACCAAAAACAACATAATGGTCATCCAACACCTTTTACAAATCAAGATGTGTATAATCCTTAGTTAGTTGAACCTCCATGGAAAATATATTTACCACAAAACCTTATACACCTTTTATAAGAATCTTTGTCATCTGGTGAGAACTAACTAGTGATGGAGATTTATCCCACAATCCATTTAGTTCAAACTTTCTTTCTTCTAAATAATTCATGGAAATTCATCTTAATATTTCCCAATGTGGTAAGCCACTACACTCCCAAAATAATTTTAGCTCCTCCCATGGGAATAGAAAACATAGGGGAATCTATCAAATGGTGTCCCATATCAATCTTAATAGTATGGCATTTTATAGAACATTTGACCACACCACCATCTACAGTCATGACCTGAATGTCTAGAGCTGTGTAAAAGAAAAAATTCAAATGAGTAGCCAAATTACTATTGATGAAGTTATGTGTACTCCTAGAGTCAATTAACATAGTCACCTTATATTTCTTTAGGAAGCCCGCCACCTTAAGAGTTTGAGGAGTATTAATGACTTAAAGTGTATGACAGGAAATAGTAGGTTGAGAATATTCATATTCATCCTCAGATTCTTCTAACTCTTCACCTAAAGCCTCCTCATATTCTTCCTCCTCATTGATATCATTAATGTAAAACAAATTCTTTTTAACACATTGACACTATTTTCTCCATTTTATATTGCAATCAAACACAAAAAATTTTCACACTTTTATTCCACTTGTTGAGGTGTCAATCTAGTAGGCTAATGAAATCATGGTGTTAGGAATGTGTGCTCACAAACATTGGTGAAAGGTCTTCATCCTATTATCTCTTTTTTATCAACAATGTGTACCATTGGTATGGCCTCAGATATAGTAATGGCATGAAACATGCAAAACTCCAATTGGATTTATCTTTGAGGACACCCAAAAATAGGTTAGTCATATTTTCCTCAGTGATGTCTGCCACACATAAGGAGAGATTCTAAAACTGATGAATGTAATCTTTGACAATCCTAGTCTGGCATAACTTGTCTAGCTAACTGAATTATTTTTTAGATACATCATTTCAATAGTGGACCTAAAAATCTTCAAAAAAAACTAAGCATGAAATTGGGACACCCTTTTTTTTATTTTGAGCACACAACCAATGATACCAAATGAGTAGTTTATGTTCTAGATATAGAGAGGCCATAACCACTTTTTGTGAACAGGGATTCTGATGTAGATCAAATAAATTTTCAATTTGAATGGTCCAAGTGAGTGGATCATTACCATAAAAAATTTATAGCTCCACTTTTGGTAACATTAGCTTAGGGATAAAATTGATATTGGTATTATTTGGAAGGTTGAGAACCAAACTGAAGTAGTGGAGGATTATTTTTTAGTGGTTGAGCTAACAAGTTGGCTAATTGCCCATATATATTTTGTAATTTATCCTTCATGCTATCCAATTCCCATCTCAAACTTATAATGTCCCCTTGAACCATATTAAATTCATATTTTTCATCATGCCCTACAATTTTGACTTAAGTTACTATACTACCTCTCAAATAGATGGATCAAAACTTTTAGATTCCATGCAATCCTTGTGAGGATATTTTGGAGTTTCTTTCCCTTTCCTGCATCTATAAGTCTTTTGACTAGCCATGCATAAACACTAGAGGTTTTCATCCCAAAAATAATATACCAGTGGAATAAATGGTTGTGATCATCTCACTGAGATGAATCCAACTACTGCTATTGTGTAAAGGGTGAAAAAAATTAACCTAAAAAAGTGTACCAATAGAATATACCATTTTGATCATCTCATAAAAATGAATCTAATGATTTCTAATTTATACAAGGTAAAAAAATTCAATACTTTTTTCTTTTTTGTTAAAAACACCTCATGAATAAACTACAATGATGAAAAAATCAATTCCTCCTAGATTGCAAGTTATGTTTTTTTATCCTTCTAGTGCTCAGGATGCTGGATCCAAAAAAATTGCATCATACAAACTTTCCCAAATCTAAGATCTAATATAAATTTTAAGGAATTACATAGATGATTCATAATAATAGAATTATATATGGCATAATTAAGAACAGAATAAGCAGATCCACAACAATAATTGGCAAAAGAGTAGAATACTTGAATATTATTATTGAGCCACTTTGAGGAGGTAACATCTAAAACAATTTAATAAGAATATAATTCATAATATGATGATAAAATACTAACCACTACCTCCTATATATACTCTAATTTGCCATGGTTATTCCATAGGTTGACCATAATAAGAACATTAAGAAATACAACAAGCTAATATGAAGGTGTGTAACTCACAAGTTGGCCCCACATATCCTTAAACACACTATAAGTTAAGGGTATACCACATACTTATCCAAGGATATATATTGAGATCTAAAATGGGATAATTCATCCATGAATCATTCTTCTCCTAGTAAGGATCTCCTCAATCAGTCTTAGAGATCTATCTCTAATCATGGATTCCATGTCCAATCTAAACTTGTCAGTGTTAGATCTACATCCTATATGTTTGGATAATATGATAACATCAACTTTATTCTTCCCTTTGTATCTATAGAGGGAGCTTATATGGAAACAAGGAGAAACCAGTTGATCTTATAGTTGATCCATCACCCCTAATAAGGAACCACCTCCAACACCTTCTTAAGGGTTGTAATAGTGGGGTTAGGGGAGAGAAGGAGGGGGATCATTATTTATGGAATGGAAACCCATTGTGTTTTTTCCAAATAAAATCATCATTAATACTTCCCTCCATCCTCCATACTTATTTCCAACCACAAGAAGTTTAAATAGAGAAAGAAGCCACACAATGCCGAATATGGTTACAATAGAAACTTCTTAAATGGAGGCCTTCATAATTGATTAATTTAGTCTAAGAACACTAAAAAGAAGCCACTTTTATAGGGTGAAAAATAGGCTCTCACAAATCAATGAGAGCATAAATTATCATAGTTATGTAAACCCTATAACTCTCCTCCATTTTCATGAAGGAACCCACTAGACTAGACAACATGATGATATGATCTTCCTTGGATAAATGTAGTGGGATATTGTAAAACTAAAGCTACATTGGAGTTACCAAAATTATAACCTTATCAATAGTAATAAAATGATACCATGGATAAAAAAAGAACATGTGATTATTTAAGAACCACAAACCACATTCATTGAAAAAGTGATAATAAAAAACACTCTTAAATGAGTCCTAAAATAAACCTCTATCCATTCAAGGGAGTTGTAGCTGACAAGGTCAATCAAGAAAGAAACCAAACCACACACTTTCCAAACAAAGTTATACTATTGATGTCTAATTATATTTCACTAATAGAATAATTTGGAAGAGAAATATTAGGGGACTCATTAGATAAAGTGATAGGAATGTCTCTAACCAAGAAAGAGAGATGATCAAAGAAGGAGAGCACCTAGTGATAAATATCAACAGGAGTATCCAACACTAAAGGATTAAGATGGGAATCCCCTTGGTTACTAGTGATATAAACCCAGGAAGGATTAATAACAAGATTTGAGGTAGAGAAAAAGGACAAACAAAAGGTAGAGTAGTAGTGGAATGGGTTAGATCTTTTTAGACAAGCTAGGAAAAACCAACTAACATCGTCTTTAGAGCATCCAACAAGATAAACTTGTAAAGAACCATTGAATGAATCTAAATAATAGAAAGGATGACATGAATGATTATCAGTTTTAAGATTCCCATTTTGGCCTAAAATAAAGGCATCCCTTAAGGGTAGCATAGTTGCATTGAGAATTTTATTTATTTATTTAATATTTTAAAAAAATAAGTATAAATTATAATTCCTTAATTTTTAGTACTATACTAATATTACTACTATAACACATCAATATAAATACTATTTATTTATTTATTTATTTATATAGTGGAAGTTATAGCCATAAGGTACTTAGTTGGAACACATAACCTAAACTCCATGTCAGAAGAGAAATCTAGCTCAAAAAAACTAGTCAAACAATAGGATAAGATAATATTAATGAGGATTACAATACATCTCTAACAAGTGTTGTGTCAAAACCTTAATACCTTATTTTAAATAAATGTATCATAGTGGTTCAAAGATAAAGAGTTTTGAATTGTAGAGTTGGTGAAGTATATACAATACTTATGAGTTGTTTAAAGAGGCTTTACATTTATTTTTTGTATAAAATAATGTTGACTTATTATTTAATTTATATAAATTCACTTAATGTACAATGATAAAACTGAATTTGAAAACTATTATAGAGAAAATACGCTCCTTGTTCATATCATACCATGATATTGAATTGACATTGAAAGGAAAATTTGAAACATCAGGGCCAAAGCATAACTTACTCATAAGACAAAAACAAACAACATAAATACCATGTTTATTACACATAATATATCTAAATGAGGAAACATAGACATGGTTTTGACAAACATCAAAACTAATTGTAGCATGGTATTTTAGATTGACAAATGTGATAATGGTTACAATGTATTTATCATTTCATTTCAAAATACAATATGTATTTCAAAGTATAATTAAAATATTTTAATTGGTATTAGTTATTTTTTTACCCTATTTTCGATTAAGATGAATTACTTATTCAAACTAAGATAAAAACTAGTATATGAATTCATATTACTAAATATGAAATTTAATTATGAATTTGAAAGTAAAATATTTAAACAAATTGCAATGATTTGACAAGTGGCATATGTTAAATATAGTATATCTAAATAAAGGATAACTACTTAACTTTTGTAATTGACTATCTAATTGTGACTAAATTCTAATAATGGAAATAGAATAAAGTAGACATGTGATTCATTCATATCCATGACTATGTTTCAATCTATGCAAGGTCAGTTCCATTATCTTTGAGTTAGTATCAACTATCAATACTAACATATAGTGGTCGATAGTGACATATGCAAAAATCAAGGGTATGTGATTGTCTCTAAAAGATCTATATGTGCAATGTCAAACCTTGATGATGCATGCAACTCTAAAAATCAATGAAATTCAAATTAAAATCCTAGGTGTGAGTATAAGGGTTAAAAACTTGTAAAAATTAAGAAATTTTAATGCATTAAATTAACCCCAATCACCCCTAATGATGCTTGAAAGTTTCCTATATAGTTGATATTCCAAAGAAGTAAATCATGCCACACATAGTTCTCCCACCAAGTATTATTGTGAAACTATGATCCTTCACTATATGAATGCAAATAATGATTTGGATTTGATACTTGAAAATGTTTTCTTTGACTTTACATTGGCATGCTTCAAACTTAGTTTATGACTACCCCTAGTGATTGAATTATTATTTTGGGAGGAATATGGTAGTTTTTCTCAATGTGCAATAGGGTATAGATGTGTATTAGATAATTTATATGTCCCCTAACAAGTGAGGCATTGATTTTTATATATAAGAATCTAATTGGTTAATTTTTCATGCCACTGACACACTACATAGATGGGATATCCCTAATGAAAGATTTATTTTTTAAAATTAGTTGTTGGTAGAAGAGGGTCACTATCATCAGGTGTAGGTCAATATTACATGATGATACTAACCCAATCTAAAGGTAGTGACATACACATGAGGACTAAATAGATAATTTAATTATAATTAAAGAGGATAATATGCTTGTTCCAAATATACATTGAGCCTCCTATAGGTGTGTTTAGACACTAAAATTTAATAAATAAATTATTGACAATCCTTGTGCTTAACATATTTACCTTGGTTAATTTTACATTTTGATAACACATTATCTCTAAGGAATACATCAAAGTCTCACAATTAATTTTAATATCTCTAAGACTTCCCTATTATGTCCCTATACATCCTTATTTAACATATATTTCTTTATCACTTTGGTTTAAGAAGCCTTTATCCCTTCTAGACAAAATCACATTATCAGACAAGGACAAATTATGTCCTTATATTGTAGTGTGATTTTATCAATAGTGATTTAATAATCATATTTTCAAAATGACACACTCTATAATGGATCTTTCAGGCAAATCAAAACGTCAATTATTAGAAACATTTGATATATTCCCCTATAAAATCACATCAAGGATCATAGTTGAAAACCTTGGCTACTCTATCTAGCATTCTATTACAAAGTAAATTTCAAAATAATTTATCTTTTTAGCAAAAAGCCATACTACAATTCTACTACAGTATTATAGTCATTAGCCAACATTAACATTGTTTTATTGTAGGTTATGGATATTACTTTGTTAATAATTCTAACCAAATTTTATAGCTTCATCTATATGATCTTCCCTAATGGTAAAATGACATTATCATTATATTCAATTGAACTATGTAAGCAACACTCAGTCAATAAGGGATTTTCTAAGTATAACTCAACCATATCCCACTTCCCCACTTTTTTCCTTTTTACATTTGATCTTATTTTGTGTAATTTTAAAGGCTATGGTTTTGATTTTATAGGTCATTTATGGATCCAAATAGGATATGCATAGAATTATATAGTGTAAAAATAGGTGAAAACAATATTATATCTATTTAGATCCATCACATAATCTACCTAGACAAAGCTATAATATTAAATAGTGACACATTGTGACCTTGTCCACCTTATACGTCCTTATCCTAAAATATAGTCAGTCATCATTTTCAATTAACTAATTATGTTTAGGTTCTCATAGATAGTTACATATTCATATTCATCAAGTGAGTAATACATTTTGAAACAAATTAGTTTTCAAGGACATCTCTCTAACCCTAACCCTAATTTCCATTTTTAGCAATTTACAACTTCTATAAATTTTTTATATTTTTTAAATTTCTATGTTATATATTATTTAAATTATTATATTATATTTCAATGGTTTAAATTTCCAATTAGATTTCATTTTTTATTCTAATTAATTCAAGTGTAAACCCACCCTCATCCTCTCTATGGCCCTTATCTCCAACTTTGATATTGAATCCAACCAAGTTGAGTTTTGAGATTGCACTAGAATACGTCTAGAAATGATTGATTAATTTATCTATATTTCTCATGATGAACTTAAGAAAAATTATTTTGCTAATACTTCTAATTTTTTACCTGTACCTATACCCCTTCTATTACTACAACCAATGCTTCCCTTGAGCAAACCCTTCTTCTCTTGCAAGCCAAGATAGCTAATATTAAGAAAATCATTTCTCATTCTATCCCTTCATTATATTAAGGTACATTAATTCATAACCCTTTGGCTCCTAAAATTTTATCATATCCTATCCAAAATGGCTTTGTGGATCCTAATATTCCTTTATATGAAGGTAAAGGTGATCATAAACTATATTTATGTGTCTTTCATGCATCTTGTCTAGATTATGAAGATAATGATAGATTGTTAAATGGGATCTTTCCATGAAATCTCAAATATTATGCCTTTATATGGTTATATGATCTTCCTCTCTAATCAATTACAATTTTCAATACTTTATAAAACCAAACTTGGCATATTTTTCTATCAATATTGGTGATAAAGTATCCTATGCTCAAATTTCAAAGATCAAAAAGGTCCAAATGAGATACTCAATAAGTGTGTTGTAAGATATAGGACTATGATTTCCAAAATGAAAAATAAAATGGTTGAAAATGAGATTTAAGACATTTTTACTAAAATATTTATTACTCCTCTTCAAGAGTATATTATGTTTGATAAGTTAAAATCCTTTGATGAACTATGGCATAAAATTAAGGATAATGAGGTCAAATTGATTACATTAAATAATTTCAACTATAGATCCAATTCTCCTAATTCAATAATAAATTTTAAAGGCAAGCCTAATTTTAAGAGTAAAATTGTGATATAAAAAATGAGGATAAAGTTGTAGCAAATGTTATATCACATCGACCACCTAATCTTAAACTATAAGCTCCACCAAGGAGTTAATTTTCAAGGCTACCTTAACCTCCTTGTGTACCACTATAAAATATTCTTTAACACCATGTTATTACTCTTCTTGTACCATTGGAGATATATTTTTTATACCTCAATATATAAGCTTTAATGGAAATGTATTTTTTGATTATCATCGATGTGTTATACATTATACTAATAGATATATTAAGCTCAAGCATAAACTTAAATACCTCATTGATGAGAATATGATGGACATCAATACACCTAATGAAGAGTCTAAGCTACAAGTAAATGACAATTCAAAGCTACACATGTATAAATATCCCTTTCCAAATCATGAGTACAAGATGATAGGAAAAAATATGAATTATATTATGAATTTAATGATCATCCTCATCCATCTTCATATGGACATCCAATTGATAGTAATATTGGTATAGTTACAAGAAAGCTAACCATAGATCCATTTATTACATCTGATGATTATGAAATTATTGATGATTATTATGATAGTTATGCATTATTCATTAGATCAAATGTTGGCACATACACAATCAATAGTGTTATGATAGATAATAGACCAAGTGAAAATGTGTGCACCATAACACTTATACATTATCTTCATTATAAGGATCAATATATACAACATACATCTAGAGTTGTGAAATCATTTTATAGTCATAAACAAGATACTATTGGATTTATATTATTGATTCTATAAGTGGGACCTCTCATATTTCCCACTCATTTATTATTATTACCAAGCACAAGTGTATTTGATATTTTATTCAGGAAACATTTGTTACATAAAATCAAAGCATTTTCTTCTACAGGTCACAAATGCCTAAAGTATATTCATGATAATCAAGTGGTTTAAATTTATGGAATTCAATATGAATATCCTAGGGAATCATGGATACCTACTTATATTGCACAACTATTGGTTGGCACAATTAGTAAAAAAATTTGTAATTAATTAGTTTATAGTACTATTCAAGGTCATGATTTATATTCAAATAAGCATATTTCAAAGTTAATTAATTCACCCACTTAAGAGCATGAGAATATTTCAATTTCATAAACTAGTTATTAGCATGAAGTTATTATATTTTCTCTATATATTATTTATCATAATATGATTATAAATGAGCATGATGATTTGGATAGAAAGATAAATATAGATACTCCTAAGCACGTAATAACACATAATGTAGGGTTTTTATTTAACACATTATCATAAGTTATGTAGAAGATTCCTACACAAGGAAATGTTATTGAAACATCTACTCCCATACATAAGGATACAAGTTTAGATAAATATATGAGTAGTGATTTAGATGGTTATTTTAAATCACATGGTTTTTATTCAAATTAAGAGGGTTGTTTTATAACACATAGTTCTTGTTCATATTTAAAATATTCTACATTTGGAACATCTTATTCTCCATAAGATATTGTTACTTCCTATTAAATATTTTGATATGCATATGAACATAATATTGATGAGATCATTGGTTGGACCCATAGTTTGACCAAGGACCTTTATGAGATTCCTTACATAGTACCTACTTGTACATATCAATTTTTATCTTTTTTTGCTCATTTTTATCCACATAATCCCCTTCTTATTATATCCTTTAGATCTATTTTCGTTGTGGGGGAATTTAACTTGCATTTAACCTTATCTTACTTTGTTTCAGCACTCTTTTTAGGGTGTTTGAATATCTCCATCCTCCTTTTTCAACATATTATGTTTTCCTTTTTATAGCTTTTTTCAAATTTCATTTATGCAAGTTTTACTTCATAAAAATGGAAAGAACATAAAAATATTCATATATACTAAAAAATATAAAAAGACTAAAATATTTGCAAAAAAAATCAAAACTATGACTTGTAGACATACTTTCATGTTGTTTGATTATCTTTTTTCATGTCATATGTTATATTTTTTAGTATACAACATATTTCATTAAATTTTCAATACATAATTATTCTCACAAGGTATTTAAGTGTGTAACAAGATAAATTTCAAGACATTTGATACTTCCATAGTCCATAATGAATATATTTCATATTTTTTGGAAGTAATATATAGGATATATTTGATAGAAATAGAAGATATTCATGCACATAAGAAGTTTCCCTAATTGAAAAATATTATGTATAGTCAATTATGACAATACTAAACTATGTTCATATCTTAAACATTTTTCTTGTCACTATGTATTTCATAACTTTGTTTCCAATTGCAACATACACATAGGGACCTTTTTCTACATGTTTTCATCACATAACAAAATTAATCATTAGATATCATTTATATTTCAATATTAAAGCATTATTTTACATGGTTTTCATGTCGGGATATCCTTTTACCCAATGGCCTTGCTTAGTTGGGGTCAGCTAGTTTTTCTATATGAATAGTCATATAGTTTTTTTAATCCAAAACCTATTTTTCATGTTGAGTTATAACTAGAATTTATGTCTCTTGTTCACTCATAATTTACATGTGCCATAATGAATATGTTATTTTCTAAATGTGAATATATACACACACATGATCAATAATTTCTATTTTTAGTTTTTTTGTCTATGCTTCTTTTAGATGCTTGTTTCATTACATAGCATGATTCAATTTGTTTTCTTATTATATGTGGTCCCTGGCCTTATATATGTTTAACATATACCCTCTTGATTTTATAGCATCACCATGCCTTTTGAATATGTCCCTTGGCCTTCTATGTTTGTGTGACATTCATAGGTCCCTTATATTTAGCCTTTGGGCCTTTTATGTGACATTTATACATGCTTTATAACTCCCTACAATATCGTACATGTCCTATGTATGAGTAATTTATGCCTTATTATGTGACATTATGAAACTTTATCTACATGTTTGTTACAACTAATATTGTTCCATGATTCCTATCATGCAATACTAAGTATATATTACATATCACTAAAGTGCCATCATTTACATCACATACATACTACATATGTGCTTCAAATGCTTTATATATTCAAATATTATGTTTACAATACATATATAGGACTTGTAAATTCTTTACAAGATCCATCCATTACTTCAATGTTATATTCAATTACAGTGATGCAATGCAATATCCAATCTTTTTATATACTTTAATATTACATCTTATAGATACTAATATAATTTAAATATTCACATGTTATTAATTAATTGCATATTTCATAAATTCTTTCACATTTTATTTTGAGATAGGTCATTTTCAAGAAATTTCCCTCATCTCAAAATATGGGAATCATAATAATCTTATCTACAAGATTTAACAAGAAATAAATTTCATATTTGATAGCTTATAATATGAAAAATCAAAATTTTCATTTTTTGGGGGTATTCATCTTGATTATGCACTCCATTATTATAGCTAATAGAACATATAAATACTTATATAAATATAATTAAAATATTACAAATAGTTTTCAAAGATCAAATTGGAACTCTATATAGTGTAGGGGGAATGATATGCATTCATGTCCAAAGTACTACTTCGCAAAATTTAGATTTATCTTTTTTAAGCAATCAAAGTTTCAAATATTTTACAATTTAAATCTAGATCTATTTACAATATTATGATTTGTCCTTAGCAAGTGGACCAAGTTTGAGCTTAGTGAATCTCCACATCTTGGTTAAAATTTAGTGAGTTCTTTACTAGATCCCACATCTTATTTTTAACTCAACAAGTGAGACATGTTTGAAATTATTGATGATCCATGTTTTGGTTGTAATTTATCAAACCACTTTATTGGTTCCTACTTATTAAAAATCATTACATAGTAATTTATGAGGTTTGGATCATATAATATTTCCAACTCAAACATATTCATTGATTCTTGAAATTGAAACTTGATCACTCTCAATTCACCATAGGCTCAACACTTCTCCACATGCCTCAATAAGGGGGCATGCACATCTCCATGACAAAGAAAAAGTATGTATACACACTTAGGTATCACATTTACTTTACTATGGTAATTTTATTCATCATTTTAATAAATATGGGGAAAATGTAGACATTGAAATTTAATAAAAAATTACTTTAAAATTTTTATCCTTAACTTCTTTACCTTACTTGGTTAATTCACCATTTTTATAACCCATAATTTTTAAGGAAGCCTTAAAAGTCTCACAATTACTATGCATATCTCCAAGACTTCTCTATTATGTCCCTATTCATCCCTATTAAGCATATACTTCACCATCACTTTGGTTTTAGAAGTCTATGTCCCTTCTAGACAAAAGTGCACTATTGGATAAGGATGCACTACATCCTTGTCATGTAGTGTAACTATGTCCATAATGTTCTAATGATGATCTTTTAAAAATGACATGCTTCATAACAACTCTCTTATGCAAGCCAATAGGTCAATCATTGGAAGCATCAAAAAATTTCACCTATAAAAGGACATGAAGACTAGCACTTGAAACCTTGGGCTACTCTATCTATCATTCTCTTACAAAGGAAATTTCAAAATCATCTATCTATTTATCAAATAACCCTACTACAATTATGTTGTATTATTATAGTCATTGGCCAAAATTAACATTATTTTCTTGTATGTTGAGGACATTACTTGTTAACAATTAATATAAAATTTTATATTTACATCCATGTGTTCTTCCTTAAATGGAAAACTAAATTGGCCTTAGGTCCACTTGGACTATATAGGAAGAACTCATTTAATAATGGTTTTATAAGGATAACTTGGCCATATTGCACTTCCCCACTTTTTAACCCCTTTTGCATTTCATCTTATTTTATGTACTTGTAAAAGTTAGGGTTTTGATTTTTTAATTCATCCATTCATCAAAATAGGTTTTGCATGGAATCATATAATGTACAGATAGGGGCAAAGAAACCTAATGTTTTAGATCCAACACATAGATTGACTAGATAAATCCTCAACAATAGACATTAAAACATTGCAACCATGTATGCCTTCTACATCCTTATCATATAATATAATGAGTCATTATTTTTAATTAAATTTATGTTTTTATGTTCTCATAGACATTTAGATATAATCATGATCATCAAGCGAATAACATTGTTTGAAATAAATTAGTTTGTAAGGACATCTCTCTAAATCTAACCCTAATTTCCATTTTTAACAATTTATAAATTTTATAGATTTTATAAATTTTTGTATTTATTTTTCTCTTTATTATCTAAATTCCTAGATTACATTTCAATAGTTTACATTTACAATTAGAGTTAATTATTTATTCTAATTAATTCTAGTGTAAATAGTGTGTAATAGTACAACAGAATGTTCAGACCCATAGAAAGCACTAGCATAGGGTGAGATGGTGAGCTAGGACCATATTTTTTTGCCCAAGTCATATGTGTGATAAATATATGTCAATTTTTCATTTTTTAAAATTATTTAATACTATAATTTAGTATTTACAAATACCCACCTTTTCTTTTAGTAATGGAATTACTAGATTAAAACGAAAAGGTATACCTAAGTGTGAACAACACTTTGTCCTTGTAGGAAGATCCAATTATGTAGGTCACTCTAAATTAAAACATATGATAAATATATAGTATTCAATGTCCATAAATTAAACTTAGAAAATAAAATAGTAAGAAGGAGCACACATGTTGGTGAAAACCTTGTTTCCCTTAAAACTTATTGGAGATTATGCTTCTTTATTTGAAGCATTATATAAAGTGTTATAGACACTATTTATGAATTATATATCACTTCAATCTTGTATAATTGGAAAACTCATACCTAGGTTGTTATTCTTAGTTTTAGACCTTTCCCACTTTCAAAATTCTCACATCTTCTCTCTTGTACCCCTTGGATTATCTCTTAGTCTGGATAGTCTTATATTGATTACCCAAGCCCTCTATCTTGCCCAAAATTATTAAGACCTACTTATATTATGTTTATAAAAATTATAACCTACTTATCTTATGTCTCTAAAAATTCTGAGCCTATGCCTACTTTTCTTCTTCCTAGACACATACATCCCAGACAAACACCTACATCAATGTATGTGTCCTACTCTGACATAAGTGAGTAGTGATGCAAATTCATCTAGTTTATAAATGAAATGTATCCTAATGGTTAGCCTAATGGGTATCCTAATGGATTGGTATAAATACAAGATCAACCCTCACTCATTCCACACCTAACACAAACCAAGGCAACTTATCAAAATCATTCAATCAAGCACTTGATAAAACAAAGCTTTATCCTATTTTATCATATTCTCATATTGGTCATAGTAATAACACATTTATAGGTCTAAATTACTGAAGGAGTAGCCCAAAATCCCAATTTTCCAAGTTATAAGATGCATAATTGATGTACTTTTTTTCCATATAGTTCATGATTCACACACAATCCAACATTTAAAGGATAACTACATAAGTTAGAGGCCCTCTTTAGAGTATTGGATATGTATGTAGTGATAAATTATATAAGGGTATTTAAGGTAGCTCAATTCCTTGTGTCCACTAATCCATTTTTACCATAACCACTATGAGGAAGAAGACATAGGGTTTTGCTATTTAATAATGAGTGATAGTCCATGACCTAGATCTAAATGCATTAGTGAAAATGTATTATAAAAATGATAATCATTCAAGTGGTCACATCCTATTTTAGTAGGTATTATGTAAATGACACATAAATCCAATTGAAACACTAGCATTGACATAACCATCCTAAATTGATATAATTCTTTGAATCTAAAAAGGTACTAAATCTAAATTTTTGTGACTATTCTAAAATATTGTTCTATTTTGATTCCTACTTGTTCTATATCTAGATATATATTAGCATTATAATTAGCTAAGTACTTGTTTTCATTATCATTACAATATATAACATAGATGTACTTTCTATTTTTAGCATATCCTAGTATAATCAATTTAGTATATGTTATATCTAAGTTTCACAAACAATTAGTCTATTATAGATCTATTTTATAACCCTTGTGTTTATTCATTTATATATTATTAACCCTAGATACCTAAAGTCTTGATTTTTAGGGTTAAACATTTGGTGAACTTGATATTTAATCTCAAAACCCAAGCTAGCTTAAGGTTTTCTATTATTTTGAACAAAATTATGATTTTTTTTGATATTTTTCAAAATTAAAATTTAAAAGTTACATAGAATTATATTTCCTTTTTTATTAATGTGTGCACTATATATGCATCAATCACCCACTTTGGGTTCTAATTTGTAATAGTTGTTGCCAATTGATATATCAACTCCCTTATCAAACTTATTAAAAAAATTCATAAACATCATGAAAATGTTTTAAATGGAGAAAGAACTTTATCTATCTTCATAATTCCTTTTTTAATATTATAGATCTCTTATCTAGATGCCAACATGTATGCTCTCAACCATTTGTTTTCATTAATCCTTATTTAATTGATAGTTACCACCCCATTCCCATTATTCACCCATAACTTATATTAGATCTCACGGTCCATGTTGTTACTAATTGAAGATGTAGGGTTGCTCAACCCAATGTGTTCATATGTGATAGGTGCCTCCTAATCTTAATTTTATGATAAAATTTAAGAGATATGACATTTTTATCCAATTGAGTAATACGCATGTTAAAATTCCAATCCTTGAACTACTAAGACAATCCATTGTTTATAAATATATCCTATATGTTATATTATGTGAAACCTATATACATGCCATATTTTTTAACTTAATCTATTATTGATGCTTTCTCTCTTGTAGAAAATAATCAAGTCTCAATCTCTCTGAGTAAATGCCTTAAAGGGTGCATCGGTAAAGGGGTGGAAAAACCATTGGTGATTCATAAGATTGTTTTTCCCTAAACCACCACTTAAAACCAACACAAATACATCTTATAAATTTTAATAATCTTTGACTTCTCCCTTATATGGTCCTCTAGGCAATTCATAGTCTCAAATAGCTCCTACCTAAGCCAAACCTCTTTTTTACGATCCTCTAAACACAATCAAATGGATCAACCCTATTTTGGGAATTGATCAATTTATGAGACTAAGTTTCCCCAATTAACTTAGTTTGGGACCTAACTGATCTATTTATTGAAAGAGTTCACAACACTATTCAACCAAGATCTCTCTAAGAGCTCATTACCACAACCATAGATGCTTCAACATACACTTAAAGAATAAAACTAATTTCAAAAAAAATAATTACTATTTACAAAATAGATCTAAAAGGATATGCAAAATATTATATATTACAATGTAGAGACATTTCTTAAATAGGCAAGTTAAAATAAGATGTAATCTAAACTAGCCAATGCATGATAAATTCTCACATGGGACAGAACTAGGTAAAGATAAATAACCTAGCTAAAACCTAGAAAACATGAGTAATAATATACTCTAACATCCCCCCTCAAGTGAAGTTAGGGGCTAAAAATAGAGGATGTGGTATGAATCCATGTGTCCCTATAAACACTAATCCATCATGCTAGAGTACATGGATGTTGAGTCATTGTAACCACTATGTTAAAGTAGGAATGGTGCTAAAAATAAGGATTATTGAACATGAACATTGCACTCTAAAACACTAGGTAGAATCATGAACCCAAGGAAGTATTACTTGAACGTCCTTTAACAAGATGGTGAGAAATAAGCAAAAATATTGGTGGGGCTACCACACTGGTGTCACTCGTGGGGATACCACACTAGTGTCACTATAAGAATCACCAAGAAGGCCATGTATTCAAGTAACAATCCTCATATAGGTTCTGGAAAATAATATTCCTAAATAAGATACCCATATACAAAGGAGGAATACAGAAAACACTAAAAAAATTATAAAATATAAATACAACTCTCATTAAGTAGAGAAAAGAGAGAAAACCCATAGGAAAAAGTCCCCCCAAAAGAGAGAAAATAAGAAGAGAGAGATAGAAAGACCCTCAAAGATGATGTTAAAGTAGTCTGAAATTGAACTCAATCTGCACAAGTGGTTTGATTCCACCACTTGATCATAAAAATAACTGACATTGACCTTCACTAGAATAGCTTCAATCAATAATATTGTTAGTGGTGGTGAAAGTACAAAAGAGTACTGCATGTAGAACTAATACTCAATACCTAAGAATCATAATGTACACCACACTTTCCCCCATATTGCTAATGGGTGAAGTGGAGGAAAAAAAGTCTACATGAGTGGTCTAAATTCACTACTTGAACACAAAACAAGTTGACACTGTATACACCAAAATAGCTCTATGTCACACAAAATAAAACTATAGAACTATCAAAGAAGACAAGATGGCATTGGGATTCACCAACTTAACTAAAATCTAAGCTATGGGAGACTGTTAACTATCATAAAAGTGGTATAAAAAATACAATTAATGTATCTAAAATATGATGGCCCATGGTGGTGGTAAAAGAGACAAGTAATTGAAGAAATGAAAAGGTGCCTAAAATTGAGCACACAAATGCATGAAGGTAAATAATGTTGAATCAATAAGTCCTCCATAGAAATTAATAAATTAGTGCAAGTATAATTTAATCCATACATAAAAATTACCAAATGGAAATAAGGAAGACACTGGGATTCACCAAAATAGTTCTAAATGAAGAGACTATCAATTTGTTAAATAAGCCATCAAGTATCATGAAAGATGCTCCAAAAATAAGGGAGAAAAAAAGGTGTCTCCATAGAAAATGTTAAGACACTAAGAAAAGGGCCTCGGGGAGACATGACACAAACTACTAGTGTATTACAGTACTAATGCATGTCATGGGCTGATGGAAGAGTGTTTAAAATATCAAAATATCTATAATGTATGTAAACAAACTATAGAAATATCAGTATCCAAAAATAATAACCTATAAATCACGTGTAAAAGGATGTCAACCTTAGTCAAAAATGCATCTGAGATAGTATGTGTAAATTACAATGCAAGGTTCATAACACAGGAAAAATCCTAGTAGTAACAATGCATACTCAATAATAAGATGTCAAACTCAGATAAAATTGCATCCATGAGTGCACAAATAATGACAATGTATTCCAAATGAAGTAAGAGGGAAGTTTGTGTTACCTATGAGGGGGTTTGACCTCATACCAGACCAAACCTTACCCTTTGATCTTTGACAAATAAAAGAGATAAGGTACATGTAAAATAAGGAATATTATTACAACAAATGATCACAACATAACAAATGTGTCACTACTAAAATGTAACCACATGATAACAAACTGTAAGTATAAGGCATCACAACCAATGCAAAGAGACCTCCATAATGTGACACTTTATATTTTAGTGTGGTTTAAAATGTAAATAGAATAGATGAGTGAGAAATAAAAAATATTAACTTTTTAAAAAGATAATTCTCAATTTTGAGCTACCGATCAAAAGTTATTAAACAATCACTTTCTCATAAATGAGGCCTATTTAATAAAAATTTGCACTAAAATTTTAAAAAGGACACTATGACTAAGGTGGACATATCCTTCCAACCACTCAATGGAACTGTCATGGAACCAAGAACCTCTTCAAATCAACAAAAGTAATAAAAAGCCTTCTTCTTATCCCTATGAGCTCTCAAGTGAAATATTAATCTCACTTAGGCCCAAAAATTAAAGGAAAACAAACTATTTAAATGAAAAAAATGTTATTTAAATAAAATAGACTTAATTTTTTTTCAAGGCACTTTTAAGATCATGGAAAAAGTAGATTTCACCTTTTGATTTTGAAATGAGGCATCATCATGTGTCAAAGAAAATCCAATCAAAACTCAGATCTGCTAGGTAAAGAAAACTTCCTCCATTCAGCTACTCCTTCATTGTTATGACCGATCATTCTTAGGCCATGGCACAAGAGTCCAAATATAAGATTAAAAGTTTACTTTACACATATATTTGAGTAGATATATGGAAACAAAGTTTAACACTATAGATCTATCAAATTTAAGAAATACCAACTAAATTGATCAAATCTATCAATATATCTCAAATGTATAAACTATCATAGATCCACCAAAGAGACCAGCTACAAGTTAAAGCATACAATGACAACACCAATGTTCAATGCCAAAACCAATGCATATTTCCAATGTGTCAAATAATCAAATAGTTCCAAATCCATTTCCAAAACTAACCAAAAATAATGAAAGTGAAAGTAGGTGTAGGGTAGGAGGTTGGCATGCAGGGTTGGGCAAGTAGCAAGGATGCTTACAAGAAATATAGTGGTGTTTGGATTGTCTAGGTAAGGAGTTGGTATATGTCATATTGTTGGTGGGTACTTAGTTGGGATATTGGGACACAATTCAAGTAGAGGAGAGGTGATGGGTGGCATCATAGTAGGTGTGGTGGAGGCTGTGGGCTAAGTGCTAGGTGGGAGCTTTATCATGGGCTAAATCATTAGGGTCTGTGTCAAGCTTAAAGGTGTATGGGTGTGGTGCTATAGAGGTAGGGGACAAAAGGGTGGCTGAGCAATAATCTCATCCATAATTTTTTTATTAATGAATGGGGAAGGGTGTGAGCAATAGGCTTGGCCTTGTATTTTTTTTTAAATAAAAAAAACAAAAATAAATAAAAAATCCACCAAAAAAATTGAAACCCCTTTTAGCTAGTGGATGGTTAGAATTGATCAAAAAAATTCAAAATACTAGGAGCACCACAAGTCTATTTTATCCCAAATGAATGTATACCCCCACTAAATCAATAGCTTTGGATGCATCCATACAATCAGATCTACATAAAAATGTGCAAATTTCTCATAAACTATTTAGCGACCAAAAAAATTCTTGAATAGCTTTAGAGTGTGAAATGACCAATTTGAGCAAACTAAAAGGTTGAAACACCTTTCACATACTCAATGTGTAGACACCTAAATTTCATTTAGTGCTGAAATGCACTTGAATCTATTAATAATTATTCTTAAATTAATAAATCAAATTTATTCCAAAGTTTAAATAATTAAATAAGTCTATTATGCACACTTAAATCCTTATTTTAAATAATAAAATCTATATTTTACACCTCATCCAAACATTTCGCACCTTTTTCTCCCTCATCCTAATCAAATCCATAACTTTATCAACCTCTTATAACTCATCCCTTGAACTTTTAAGAAAATTGACTTAGTCCTACTGACTCAGCTAACCAATCCCATGCTTTTCTCAACCATTTTGAAATGGTCTTCATCCTCATGAGTGAGGAATCATTAGCCACCATTGATCATTTGGATCATTGAAAAAGTTCAAATGATCCTCCACCATTGGATCCTTTTCTAAACATATATAAATAAACTTGCAAATCTCTATTTTCAAGGATCACAAAATATTGAAATCATCAATCACAATTATAAAACCATAGATCTACACACAAGTGAATCAAAAATGAATCAAGATAAATTAAAGACTTCTTCCTACGCCAAAACATTGCCCATTCTCTTTTGCATTGGATAAGTGAGAACCATATTTTAAAAGAGCAAATCAAACATATATCACAATGGAAAAAGCTTATAATTTTAAAGTGTAAAGTTTGTCATTATTGTTTTATTTATTTGTTTCTCTACTATAGTTTAAATTTAGCTTAGATTGGGATTATTTTTATTTCTTTGCATGTCTATATTTATTTTATACATTTCTAGCACACCCAGTGGGATTCTTTTGTCATATTTTTTTCATATTTTGATCCTCATTTTTGTATTTAGATAGCATATCTCATTTTGATTTTTATTGTTTATGTTTGCCTATGCATTTAACTTCATACTTTTGAGTGATAGTATGAGCTACAAGTTGTTATTAGGCATTTTCTATTCAATTGTATCCACTCTTCTGTATAACAATGAATCTAGTAGAAAAAATAGTGAAATCGTAGACCATAATAGTGAATTTATCGATATGTGCAGTAAAATTATTTTGTTTTTACTTTTTCCATGTTTTCTATTTTATCTATAGGGTTAACAATTTTTTTTTTAGGAAATAATGATTTTGTCATTTTCAGTAGCAATTTTATCATGTTTAGCAATGATTTTGACATTTTCTATAGTGAAATCATCACTATCTACAAAAAATCATCGTTTTCTATAATAAATTCATCATTCTCAACAATGAATTCATCTTTTTTAGGAGAAAAATAATTCTATAAGCATGGGTTTCTTCAATTATTTCTTTTTATATTCTTTCCTTTCCTTGTGTTGATTTTATTTCAATTTCACTTTTCCTATCTATCTACGTAATTACAATTTCACAACAAAAAGGTGTTTTTTTACTTTATTTTTGTAGATTTTCACTTGTTCTATTGTATGTTACCTTACTCCCAGATTAAAAAAACATTCTAAAAACTTGTTTGTATGATTCTTTCCAAAGAAAATCATCAAAAGGGATAATAAAAAAGCCAATTTCTTTTACTAATGATTTCAATTTTGCTTTCAATGTTTTGTTTTTAGTAATTACATCATATTTTCATTTCATTATTTTGTTTTTGGTTGTGAAAATAATTTATGATCTTTCCTTGGCATCAAATTGCTGATGATACTTGGAAATAAAAAATATTTCCATAATTATCTGTGCTACCCAAGTAGTGCCTGCATATGCTCTTTCCTTGGCATTACATTTATTGAACACAACTATGTACTAGGAGGGGAGGTGAATTAGTAGATCATATAAAACTAATTGATTTAAACTTTTATAAGAGATACACATTCATATGCATATTAAAGAATAGATGCAGAGATCACACACACATACAAAAGCACATTACACAAGATTTATACATAGAAAACCCAAAGGGAAAAACATGATGAGAATAGCTACTAGAATCTATTATTGTAATCTAGCCTCATAGTTAAAACACCTCACTAGTAAAACCACACTAGTTACATTTAAGGACACCTATCTTAAGAAGACACCAATCCCCTAACTGAGCACCAACATAGTTTTTCTGATGGCACCAACCAATCAAAACTATGGAGCTACAACTCTTGTGTACAAGATAGATTCACAAATAAATCTAGTTAAACTTTTTTTTTACAAGTCTAGTTTGTAACTGATCACTCTCTACTCATTCTCTATGTGACTTTTCTTCCTCTCTTCTCAATCTTTGCACATTTTTTGTGTACCTTTTTTCCCTCTCTACTCAATCTATGCACATTTTTTCTGTGCCTTTCTTTCCTCTTTACTTAATCTCTATCCCTCTGACTTTCACTCTATGTCTGCATACATCCTAAGTTGACCCACTTTGAGTTGCTATGATATCACCTTTTTTAGTTACAAAAATAAAAGCTACAAAAATCCCATTATAATGTTCAAGATGTCATATATATATATATATATATATATATATATATATATATATATATATATATATATATATATATATATATATATATATATATATATATATAATGAGTATAAGGTTTCACATTTTCAATTGCATTCACACATCAACTCCCCTTTACTATTTCTCATTCAATGTGAATTTGACATATATGCTTTCCCATGTCTTAGTTCATGCAACACACTGCAATGTTCAGGTCTCTTTAATATGTTTGGAAATTACTAGATTTAGTTCATTACTATGTTTCTTCCTTAATGACTGATCAATTGGATTGATCAATCTCAAGCTCCATGTAGGCCTTTTAATCTAACCATTTATCTGGTTATGTATTTAAATGAGGATTTTTCATCTTGTCTTTGGCACCATTTACTGTCTATCTTAAACTATGAGATTTTTTGTATGCACTATTTCAACTATTGAAATAGAACCGTTGATCTCTCTTGCATTAACTGTCAAAATCTTTCTTGCATTTTGATATCTACTATATGATTGGTTCACTTTCACTCCTTTTGATTATCTTAAACATGCTTGATCTTTATCTTTGCCTATATGCCTTTTGGGAGTTTGTCATGGAAGCTTTTAACTTTTTTGAACTAGCCTTGTGTCCTCCATAATTGTCCTTTGGCACTTTCAAGTGTCCTTTCTCTTCAATAGAACTACCCTTTAGGATTTTGTAAACTATCTTTCAAAACTTTGCAAATGTCCTTTAAAAAATTTGCAGGCATCCTTTCTTCATTCGAACTATCCTTCAAAAATCTTATTGTGGGCTTTTTATCAAGGTGCTCTTTGGGACAATTTTCTCAACAAAATGTCTAAGTGCCTTTTGATACTTTTGAATTACCCTTCATTTCTTCACTCATTTATTTCAAAATTTTGGTGTAGGACACACACCATTCAAAACTTTTATAATGGTCCACATAACCTTCAAGTTTTTTGAAAATATACCTTTAGAAGCTTCAAATGACCCACTTACCCTTTGTCATTTTGAAAATATCCCTTCAAAACTTTTGAATGGTCCACTTTCCCTTCAAAATTTCTAAAAAGATCCCTTCAAAATTTTTAATGGTCCACTTACCCTTCAAACTTTTTGCAAAGTGTCCTTCAAAATTTTAATTTGGGATAATTTTTCTAAAAGAATTCTCCAAGACACTTTCTCCAAAAGAATTCTAAGTGGCACTCATTTCCTTTGAAAAATTTATTGCAGATAATTTGTCTAATAAGGACTTAACCAATTTTATAAAAAATTACCTTTAACATTTTCCCAAAAGAATTCCCTTATTTGCTGTAGGTTGTTTGTCCAAGAGAATTATCTTTACCAATATTTATGAAAGAATTCCCTCAATAAATACAAAGGTTTAAAATTGACTAAGTATGGAAACAACCTTATGCATTTTTAACATTTGCTCTATTCATCCTTATGACATAGAACTTATACCACAAAAAGTAGACACAAACTTGATTATCATAGTGTGATCATTTCCTTTAAATGATGTCATACGTGTAAGTGTTGATAACATCATCCTATGTTCTTATCCATATCTCATTAAGATAACCATGTGAGTAGAGGCATTCAAAGTGTGCACACAAGTCTATCTAACTCAATGCCTTTATCATTAATGCATGATAGCACATGCTACTTTTGACATCAATGACAATTTTTTGAACCTCAATAACTATGTCCAAAAATCTCCCCCTTTGTCATTGATGGAAACTCATCATTAGAATGACTTAACTCCTTAATCTTCATTCTTCTTTCTCCCCCTTTGATATTAATGACAAAGAGTCTCTACCATAATATGACAATAATCTACTCCTTTCTTGGCATCTTGGTTGTTCTAATCCTTGGAATTAATAGGCTAGAACACTTTGTGAGGAACTCTCCCTTAGGAAATGGTACATTAGCTCCCCTAGTTCCATGATTATCCAAATAATCATTTATATAACATTGGTCTAGAAGACCAATCAATAATAGACATATCTCTATATAGATACGCATAATGATCTAGATCTAACACACCTTTGTCACCTCTTTTGTTGTCACATAGAAAATGGACTATAGTTTTCTCACCAAACTACCTTTCTCTTAATCTAGGAGTTAATAATGTTCCTTCAATACTCCCACTAGATTCATGCTATATCACTAGAAGCTAGTGATGTGGTGTGGGAGCTACTACTCCCAACTTCTCTCTTAGATACTCAAATTTCTCCTTGGGAAGAGGCTTGGTAAATATATCTACAATTTGGTCCTTTATTGGCACATAATCAATTTTTACCTCTTGATTTGCAACCTTTTCTTTTAAAAAATGATATTTGATGGATATATGTTTGGTACTAGAATGCATCACTAGATTCTTAGATATGTTTATGTCACTTGAGTTACCAAAAAATAGAGAAATAGGTTTTTCATATTCTACCTTGATGTCTCTAAGAGTTTTCTTCATCCACAATACTTGGGTGTAACACGCTGTTACTACTACATACTCTAATTCTATTGTAGAATGTGTAATCAACTCTTGCTTTTTACTCAACCATGACACAAGTCTACTCCTAATGAAGAATGCACCACCACTAGTGATTCTCCTATCATCCACACTTTTTTCCCAATCAACATTTGAATATGCAATAAAAGTGAAATATTTACTTCTAGGGTACCACAAACCATAGTCAATTGTGCTCTTGATGTATCTAAATATTCTTTTCACAACATTGACATGTGATTCTTTGGGAGCTACTTGAAATCTTGTAACTATGAATATAGCTTGCATGATTTTTAGTCTTGGTGTAATTAGGTACAATAGGCTACCTAACATTGATCTATGCATAAGATTATTCACATCAGGGGACTCACTTTCTTTGCTTAACTTGCATCCAGTTATCATGGGAGTACTAACAGGTTTGTTGTCTTCCATTCTGAATTTCTTGAGCATATCCTTTGCATACTTGGTTTGAGATATAAATATACCTTCATTGGTTTATGTAATTTTTAGACCAATAAAGAAATAAATTTCTCCTATCATAGACATTTTAAATTCAATTTACATTTGTGTGGCAAATTCTTTGCACATATTACTATTACCACCTCCAAAAATGATATCATCTACATAGACAACAATAATCACCATATGCTTACCTTTTGATCTAAAGTGAAAATTGTTATTTGCACATCCTTTAATAAAATTTTTTTGTTTTAGGTATTGATCCAATCTTAAATACCATGCTCTAGGTGCCTATTTCAGACCATACATTGCCTTCTTCAATACGCACACATAATCTTCTTCATCCACTAGCTGAAAACATTTTGGTTGTTTAATGTAGACTTCCTCTTCTAAGTTTCCATTCAAGAAGGCTGAATTTACATCCATTCGATATACTTTGAACTTATTATGAATAAAAAATGCCAAAAACATTCTTATGGCTTCTAGTCTTGCCACTGGAGCAAATGTCTCTTCAAAGTCTATGCCTTCTACTTGTGCATATCCCTTACACACCAATCTTGCTTTTTTTCTTATGACAACTCCATATTCAATGAGTTTGTTTCTATAAACCCATTTAGTTCCTATCACATTCTTGTTTGAGGGTCTAGGAATTAATTCCCTTGTTTTGTTCTTTTCTATTTGACTTAGTTATTCTTCCATGGCTTTTAACCAGTTTTAATCCTTGCTAGCTTCACTAAAGGTCTTAGGCTCAATTTTTGAAAATAGAGCAAACATCGCTTTCTCCTTATTCATTCCAAATATTTTCCTAATCTTAACTCTTTCATTTTTTTTTCCAATTATCTACTCCTTAGGATGATCCTTTTGAACAAACTTTGGGGGTGCCTTTTCAATCTCTTTTTCCTCCTCTTCACTATCTTCTTCTTAATTTTTTGCTCCTTTTAATTCTTCAATTTTGATCTCCTCATTAGGCTCAACATGTGTAAATCCTTATTTGACCTTGACATTGATTCTTTCAACTATTTTATGCATCCTCTTATTGTAACATACATAGGATTTACTCTGAGTAGAGTAACTAAGAAAAAATCCCTCATCACATCTTGACTCAAAGCTGCATAGTTTATCCTCCTTTCTTCTAATGTAGCATTTACTTCCAAACACTTTGAAATACTTAACTGATGTAAGATTCCCATACCATAGTTCATATGACATTTTATCACTTTTCACCCTTAGTTGAACACTGTTTGGAATGTACATTGCTCTTTGGACTACTTCTCTCTAATATTCACTAGATAGTTTGGCCTCTTTCAACATTTTTCTGGCCATCTCCTTAATAGTCCTATTATTTCTCTCAATAAATCCATTTTTCTATGGAGTTCTTGTAGCTGATTAGTGCCTTTTAATCCCATGCTTCTCACAATATTATATGAACTCATTGGAGGTGAATTCTCCACCTTTATTAGATCTTAAACATTTGATATTTTTTCTCATTTCATTTTCAACCATGGATCTAAAGACATTAAATCTCTCAAAGGCTTGAGATTTCCTTCAAAAAGGTTACCCATGCCATTATTGAGTAATCATCTACAAATAACATGTAGTAATGAACTCCTTTTGAACATTTTGTCTTGGTAGGACCATAAAGATCAGTATGGACTAATTACAGAGGCTTTGTAGTCGCATATTATTTTGTTTGAAACTTGACCCTTGTTTGATTGCCTAATTGACATTATCTACATGTAGTATATATGGGTTTGGTTATCTTGGGCATATGTCTTTCACACTTATTCAAACTTAAATTTGAATATATTATCAAAATTGACATGTCCCATTCTCCTATGCCACAATCAGTTCATCAACTTTTCCTATAAGGCAACTATTATTGTTTACCTCAAAAATATTGTAGATATTATTCTCAGTCCTTTTCCCTTCTATAACTATTTTTCCAAATCTCCTCAGCTTGCAGCCTTCAACATCAAATATGACCTTATATCCATTGTCACACATTTGACTGACACTTAGTAGATTATGATCCATTCCTTTGACATAAATAACATCATGTGTAGGAAGCTTACCATCTATGTGTAGGGTTCCTTTGATTTTGATTTTTATTGTTGTGTTGTCTTCCAAGCTAACAATTCCTTCCTTGCGCTTACACAACTTGGTGAACTTGCTCTTATCACCAATCATTTTCTTTGAGCACCCACTATCTATCACCCACAAGTTTTTTTATTTGGTATGGAGTACCATTTGAGAAATTAAGGATTGATTTTTCACATTCCACATTTTCTTGGGTCTCTCACATGTCCTTTTTTTTCTTTATTAGTAACTTTTGAACCTTTATTCTTATTAAAAGACTTGACTTTATTTACATTATATCCTTTTGACATTGCAAAGTTGGTCCTACAATGCTTAGCTATGTGACTAAAACTATTGAAATTATAGCACATTAAACTTGAATCTAGTAAAGGATAAAATGAGTTTCCACTTAAAAAAGTAATTCTTCTAGTAGGAATAACTCTACATTCAATGACCCTATGACCAAACTGATTATAGTTGTAACAATAACCATAAAAGGATGAATAATACCTAGTCATAACATTCTTTGGTGTAATATAATTAACTTTCATACACCTTTATTTCTTCAAGTCTATCACTTGAGTATATCCCTCTACATATTTGATTTCAAACCTTTTCCCATATTTTATTCTCCTCACTTTATCTTTGTTTGGATCATTCATAGTGTCATGGCTGACCTTCTCTTTTTTTGTTTTTGATCCTTCTCCTATCTTGAAATTATCATATAGGTTGGTTGACATACTAGTTGATGAACCATTTTCTTTCTTATATCAAAGACCAGATTTTTCATTTGAAGCCTTCTAACTACTGATTAATTCATTAAAAATGTCTAATCTTTTTGTCAACTTTAGACTTTTATCTATTTGACTTTTTTCCTTCTCAAGTTATTTCCTCAAAGCTACTATGTCTTCCTCAATCTTCATGCATTCTTTGGATTTTATCTGTAGTTCCATATTAACTATTTATTCTATTCTTTTAGCCTCCTTAAGCTAAGTTTTTAGAGTCACTATCATTTTATTAGATTTGTCAAGTTCCTTTTATCCAAGCTTCTTATGTTTTGATTCTTAGTTTCTCAATCTCTTATAGAGCACAAACTAGTTCACCTTCTAGATCAATTTCACCTTCCTCTTCTTCATCTGAATATTCATCTTCATCCTATTCTTGATTTATGGGAGTGAATTCTTGTACCATGAATAGGAATTCTTTTCCCTTTGCTATAAAATCATAGTCATGATCATCATCTGAACTATCACTATCACGACCTTTCACTGAGTCACTATCTTATTTTGTATATAAACCTTTCTTACTCTTGAAGAAGTTATTCCTTTTTGCATAGCAAGGTTTCACCTTTTTCATATTCTCTACTTGCTCAGAATTGTCCTTTTTATTATATGGACATTTTCCAGCAAAGTGTCCTACATTACCATAGTTGAAGCACTTGAACAGTTGCTTGCCTTTATATTTTCCTGATCCTCTCTTTATTTTTTTGACAAAGTTAGCTTCTTCTCCAATAGTCTCTTCAGATTTAGATGTGGATATTTATTCTTTTACTTGATTTTATACTCTGAATATAGCTTATTTTTTTAATGTGTCAGTCTCTCCCATTATCATCTCATAGGCTATGAATGTTCCATGTAAATTATCTTTTAAAACTCTTGCTTCTTCAATTGTAGAGATTTTGGATTCATATCTTGATGATAGGGATCTCAAAACCTTCTTGGCAATAGTCAACTCTTTTATTGTTTCTCCAAGTCCTCTGATAACATTCACTATCTCATCTACCCTAAGGAGGTAGTCTACAATCTTTTATTCTTCATTCATCATAAGACTCTCAAACTTATCTTTGTGTGTTTGTATCTTTGATTGATTCACCTTGTCATCTCCTTCATAGATGTTTTTTACCTTGTTTCAGATGTCTTTTGCACTTTGATAAAGCATAACTTTGACAAAATCTAAATTTGATAGTCCACAAAAAATAGCATTCTCTACCATGGCATTATTTTCATATGCCTTCTTAGTATCTTGATTAGTATGAGCTATATCAGGAGCTATATATCCATTTACTACAAACATCCATACATCAAATCTTAATGAGGATAGTTATGTTTCCATCTTTATGCTCTAAAAAACATAGTTAGATCCATCAAAGAGAGGTGCTTTATTTGAGGAATATCCTTCTTGAGTAACCATTATGTTCATTAATGAAGATCTACTTGATATGATTAAGATTCTTCCTAAGGAAAATTAGGATTTGATACCAATTGTTGAACACAACTATCTACTGAGAGAGGGGTGAATTAGTAAATCAACTAAAACTAGTTGATTTTAATTTTTATAGGAGATACAAATTCATATGCATATTAACTAATATATGTAGAGATCACACACACACACACACACACACACACACACACACACACACACACACACACACACACACACACACACACACACACACACACACACACAAGCACATGACACTAGATTTCTATGTGGAAAATACAAAGGGAAAAATCATGGTGAGAATACTTGCTACAATATACTATTCTAATCCAGCCTCATAGTGATAACACTTCACTGGCAGAACCACATTGGTTACATTTAAGGACACCTATCCTTAGTAGACACCAATCCACTAACTAAGCACTAACTTAGTTTTTTGATGACACCAACCAATCAGAAATATGGAGCTATAACTCTAATGTACAAGATAGATTCACAAATGAATCCAGTTTATTTTCTTTATTATAAGTATAGTCTATAATTACTCATTCTCTACTCATTCTTTGTGTGCCTTTTCTTCCTTTTTGCTCAATCTTTTCACAATCTCTATATACCTTTTCTTCCTCTCTTCTCAATATTTTCACATTCTCTATGTGCCTTTTCTTCCTCTCTATTCAATTCTATCATTTTGGCTTTCACTATGTGTCTACATACATCCCGAGTTGACCCACTTTAAGTTGCTTTGGTAGCACCTTTTTTAGTTTTGATAATAATAGCTATAAAAATCCCATTACAATGTTCAAAATGTTATATATGTATAGATAATGAGTCTAGGGTTTCATATATTCAATTACATTCACACTTGAACTCCCCTTTACTGGTTTTCATTTAATGCAATTTTGACATATATGCTTTCCCATGTCTCAGTTCATGCAACACACTACAATGTTCAGGTCTCTTTACTATGTCTGGCAAATGATAGATTTAGGTCATACTATGTCGCTTCCTTAATCGATGATTGATTGATTAGATCTATCAATCTCAGGCTATGTGTAGACCTTTTTAGCTAACCATTTATATCGTCATGTCTTTAAATGAGGATTGTTCATCTTGTCTTTGTCACCATTCACTATCTATCTTGAACTATCATATTTTTTATGCACTATTTAAACTTTTAAAATAGAACCATCGATCTCTCTTACATTAATCATCAAGTTCTTTCTCACATCTTGATATATCTTATATGATTGGTTCACTTTCACTCCTTTTTATTGTCTTCGACATGCTTGATCTTTATCTTTGTCTATATGCCTCTTGGGAGTTTATCATGGAAGCCTTTCAAAAATTTTGAACTAGCCTTGTGTCCTCCATAATTATCCTTTGGCACTTTCAAGTGTCCTTTCTCTTCAATAGAACAACCCTTCAAGATTTTGTAAACTATCTTTTAGAACTTTGCAAATGTCCTTAAAAAACATTTTAAATGTCCTTTCTTCATTCAAACTATCCTTTGAACAAATTGTTGTGGGCTTGTTGTCAAAGTGCTCTTCAGGACAATTTCCCTAAAAAATTATCTAAGTGTCTTTTTGGACTTTTGAATTTCCCTTCATTTATTCATTCATTTCTTTTAGAACTTCTATGTAGGACACATACCCTTCAGAACTTTTGCAATGGTCCACATACCCTTCAGGTTTTTTGAAAATATCCCTTTAGAAGCTTTGAACCGTCTACTTACCCTTAAACATTTGGAAAAGATCCCTTCAGAAATTTTTAAAAATCCATTTTCCCTTTGGACTTTCTAAAAATATCCTTCAAAACTTTTGAATGGTCCACTTGTCCTTCATACTTTCTACAAAGTGTCCTTTAAAATTTTTGTTCAAGATAATTTTTTTGAAAGAATTCTCCAAGACAATTTATTAGAAAGATTCCAACTGGGACTCATTTCCTTCAAAAAATTTATTGTAGATAATTTATCTGATAAAGACTTGGCTAATTTTTTGAAAAATTGATTTTAACATTATCCTAAAAGAATTCCCTTATTTGCTACAAGCTATTTATCTGAGATAATTGTCTTTACCAATATTTTTGAAATAATTCCCTCAATAAATATAAAGGCACAAAATTGAATAAGTATGGAAAAAACCTTATGCATTTGTAACATTTTCTCTATTCATCCTTAAGGTATAAAACCTAGATCACAAATAATAGACACAAACTTGATTATCATAGTGTGATCATTTCCATTAGATGCTTCCATATGTGAAACTGTTAATAACATCATCTTATGTGCTTATCCATATCTCATCAGGATAACCATGTGAGTAGAGGCATTCAAGGTACACACCCAAGTATATTTAACTTGACACCTTTGTTATTAATGCATTATAACACATGCTACCTTTGACATCAATGACAATTCTGTAAACTTCAATGACTATGTCCAACAATATTGGTAATGATAACCAAAAATAAAAAATAGATACTTTTTATGGTTAATTTTAGAGGCTCTATTGACTGTGGATTTCACCACCACATAGCAGGCCAAACCTCATTTACCTATGGAGTATATAAATCAAGATCCATCTATTTCAATTGCCTAAATAGTTGTGTGTTTTAATAACAATATGATATGAGAGGGTTTTATGATCTAATACCCAAAGTTTCATAGTTACCTTAAAATATGATATTATCAATTATCAACACACTAAGACCCTTACCACTATGTTGGGTACTTTGTAACAAGACCTAATTGTAGACATCCAATTCCTAACACCATTTGTGTTGAAATTGTCAATCTTACTCGAATTTCACTCAAATGCACATTTTAGGTCAAAATCCATAAAACATGCTAAAAGGTTCAAACTTGTCATTTACAAGTGCCAATTTAGGTCAAATTATCCATAAATGGGGTAATGCAATTTATGGGCTAGCTAAGTTTGATCAATTCATTTTAAGTCAAAATGATGATTTCACCTTTTTGTGCTCTAGATCATTTTTTTATTCTAACTCATTGGTACACAACACATACCTTTGTTATTTTGTGTTGGAAATATCTTAAATGGGAATATGGTTCCAATTCATCTAATGGCACCTTCCAATTCTTCTTGAGTTAAATTATGACTCAATAATATGACTTTTTGACCATTTTGATTAATTGAGGGCCAAATTCCAAATAATTGCACAAATGTTGATTAACCTTGTTTAAGGCTGATTAATCCAAATCAAGAGCTTAAATGGATTTTACATGAGAGTTGTTGAATATTTCTTTTTTTAAATTGATTTATATTATTTGTATCATCAGGCGATGTCATCTATGAGGTGGCATCCATCAATTCATAAGTACATAAAATATCAGTATTATGGGTCTCCCATGCCTCTTTATTACCTCCCATGCCTCATTAATGTCCCTTATTTTAAATTCATGATGAGGATAATTGTATATTTGAATTACATAATTAAATTAATCCATGACCACACATCTCATTCTTGAGATGGAGGGTCATGGTTGATTTTAGTCATTCTTGAAAATCTATAAATAGAGAGGATATGGACATCATTTTTAAGCTTGAATATTACAAAGTTATAATGTTAAATTGTTTCCACAATCCTTTTCATTTGACCATTGATTTTAGTTGCAAACTTCATTCATAGGCTAATTTAGTGATTTCACATCTTGAGTCTAGTTTCTAAGAAGTGTTCCTGAGACCATGGAGGAGTTTTGCCACCATTGTTGATAAAGACAAGGATGCTTGATCATGAGAGAACATGTTTTTAAGCTGCTCTTGGATGATGGAATCCATTTGGGAAGGTAACTAGTATGTTTTCTTTCATTTGTTTCTTCATTATCATTTGTAAATTCCCCTTGAATAGATAGGCTTAGTTAGTTAGTTCTCTATGTATTTATTTTGGATTTATGGACTAATGTTTGATTAATTTAATTTGTAATCCTAATCTACATTTTTGCCTGCCGAGTGGGACCATAACCCATAATTTTTCTCAAAAATCCTCTACAATAAACCTACTAACTATTGTCATGTAGTATTTTGGAGTATGGAAGCAAAGAAAGCAAAAATTTGAGCAAACTATTTTTATAAACCAAAATTTTGTTCTCAAGATAGCCCAGCTTAGCTCTGGTTCAACCCAAATCAACTCTAGTTTATCCCAACTTAATTGTGGTTCATCTTAACTTGGCTCTAGTTCATCCTAACTCACCTGTCATCCCAACTCACCTATCAACCCAACTCACATGTCTAACCCAACTTGCCTGTCAACCCAAATTACCTATCTAACCTAAATTTCCTATCCAACCTAACTCACTTATCAACCCAACTCACCTATCCAACCCAAATCACCTATCAACCCAACTCACCTATCAACCTAACTCACCTATCCAACCCAACTTGACTATCAACTTGAGAGCTAAAATTTGTAACATCATTTATTCAAACTCTTAAGTGCTTCAAAGTAGGCCCTTATAATTATGTTTTTTTAGGTTGAGGGGGTAGTTTGGAAGTTGGTTTAAATGTTTTTGAATAACTAAACACACTTTCATTTGGGTTTAAAATAAACATGCTTGATTCCACACATTTTAATTAGTTCTTAAAATGAACCTAAGATTTATCTAGGTCTTAGATATATTTCATTTAGTGCTTAAAACACATCATAACTCTTACAACATTTTATAATTTGGTATTTTAGTCATGAAATTAGGCTAAGTCTTATATCTTCAATTTGGGCTTAAAATGAACTTAGGTCTTTATTGCTTCATGTGGCCTTTTTTGTGCAATCTTTTACCATTTTAGCAATTAAGGCCAAGGGCCAAAAAGAACATCTCTTAATCTCTTATTTGGTGCTTAAAATTGAAATCATTTTTCAAGTTTGTATGCAATAGGTGATTAATTAATTGATTGGTAAAAATGACTTTGCGTGTATGCTCTTCCCTCTGTCCCCTTTAGGGAACCCTTAGAATCAAAAGCACCATCCTTATTGTAAAAATCTTAGTCCAAGGCTTAGAAAGAATTTCATCTAAAGAACTCCCCAAAAACTCATCATAGTTTGTGTGACCTTTAAAATGACCCTAAAGTCTTTCTTTTTATGTCTTTTATTTCATTGCATCTTGGCTTGTGAGGGGGACATCATTACCTCCCATGAGTTATTTAGGGAGGATTTGACCTAGGGTTTCATCTCTTGGCATTGACTTCACCCACTCTCACTAGGATTAGAAGGTTTGAGTGATTAAACCACCTTCTAGTGATGTTGTTACACATGGGATGTATTTACACTTCGAACATCACACTACACTAAGTGAACATTAGGATGTAGTGGTTGCAAAAAGGACTAGACATTTTTGCAACAAGTCAAGTACCACAGACACCTAATTTTCATACTTTTCTTTTGAATCATTTGGCATGAAAGTCATTGTGTAACTGATTCCCCTAGAAATGATCAAAAACTAGTTAGTTTTAGTCAACCCCACATTGCCATGCTCTTGTTATGATTTGGATGATTATAATTAGTGTATTGTGGTAACTTATCTTACTTGGTGTTTTTGAGACTTAAAATTGTTTGTTTGTTTATAAACCATGTCCAAATAAATTTATTTATACATCACTCTTTTTTTAAAGAGGTGTTATGATATTTATTTTACACCACACTTGTGCTTTGAACATTTTGCCAAACATGTTTGTGTGTGTACCATTTGGAACTCATTTATGTGCCCTCATGTTGTCCACTTTTGTCTAGCTTATTTGGTCTAATCTTAGTCTTCAACATTGAATTTTGAACTAACCTTTTCAAGTTTGGATCCAAACATTGATTTATTTCTGTTTAGGCCTCAATTTATGGGGATGGTACATAGATTTTTTTCTTTTAGGTTGCATAACTTCAATTAAATGGTTTGCCTAATTTTGAACACTATTAATTATTTGTTAGTTTAAACACGTGTCCTCATCATTTTTTGTGGCTTTATTTTATAGAACACAACCTTTATCCAAAAGCCTTTGATGTTAGGTTATTTTTTCCAAAACTTGGGGCAAACCATTTTGAAGATGCAGTTTCACCCTCTTGATCAAGTTTGAACCTTTTTTTCTTTTTGAACATTTATTTTTAGAGTTTGCAAAAATCTAAGCCTTTTGTTTTTAGAGCTTTAATAATTAAATGTAGATATGTCTAATTAAATATATGGTGGAGTCACAGATAATCCAACTTATGATACAATGGCCACATAAAATGACTTTTATGACTTTAGTCAAGACCCCTATGGTTATAATATGGTTTTTGAGAGAGATTTCTATCCACCTCACAAAAATTAATCATGGGAACACAATCAAGATCCAACTTATGATCCAACTAATGATTGGAATGATTGGGTTTATCAGGAAGACTTGGATGCTTTGGCTTGTATGAGTAATTAAACTCCACAATGTGTCAAGATCACTATTTTAGGACCTTCTCCTTTAGTTTGCATAAGTGAATAAACTAAGAAGCGTCCATTCATTACCATTTTAAGACCTCCTCCTTTGGTTTTCATGAGAAACTAAACTAAAAAACTTCCATTTATTACCATTCTTAGCCCATCACCAATTTTTAATGAACCTATTGTTGAAGAACCTCCATTTGATGAACTAGTTGTGTTTGATCCGTTATTCAATAGTCTAAGTTTTGGAGAGTCCATTATTGAACCGCAAAACATTGATCCCATTAAACCAAATGTTACCCACTTTAGAAATTTTATGCTAATATTCAAGCCAAAATAAGAACCATTACCTCTTCAAGAGCCATCTTATGAGGATCACAATGTCTTCAAAATTGATCTTTTACAACCAATTGTGAACTAAAACCAAAATTTTATTGTTAAAACACCCATTTGTGACAAGTCAAACTATGATAAGTTACCTATTCATATTTTACCTATTTTTAAAGAACCTCGTCTCCTTGACAAGCCAGTCTTGGTAGAGTTGTCTCTTGATCTTTTCCCACTTGTTGAGGAGTCTCACTTTGACAGACATGATTTTGTCGAGATGTCCCTTGAGTGGTACCCTCTTTTTGAGGGGATTCGCCTAGATGAGTTAGTCTATGTTGTACCCTTTCAAGATGAATCAATTTTTATTGAGCCCATTATTCCATCACAAGCCATTACTTGTCAAAAATTTAGCATTCAAGAGAACATTATCAAAATAACCATATCAGATCAAGAATTAATATTAGAGTCAGGTTCTATTTTTGAACTGATATTAGATTTAGGATTAAAAATATAATCAACATTAGTTGCAACATTAGATTTAGAGTCCCTTGCTTTGGAATCAGATTCAAAAATAGATTGTGGTATTCATTATTACAACATTGGTTAAAATTTCCTTGTAGATAAATTTGAATATATTTGTGATCCTTATATAGTTATTGATGATGACTACTTCACCATCGACAAAAGTTATCCTAGTATCGTCTATGAATATTGTGCTACCTTTCACCATCCCACCATTATTACCACCACCCAACTTAGCCATTATATTGACATTTCACCTCCCACAAGTCTCGATTGGGATTGATAGAATCACACTTTGTTGAATTTCATCCATGGAGACATACCATTTGTATAATATCAGTGGGGTCAAGACCAAATTCATTCAGAAGAACAATCTCCTAGTGAAACCTTTTTAGAGGTACTAGGGAATAAGAAAAGATAAAACTTAGCATCTTTTAGTGAAACATTTTTGAAGGAAATAGAAGACAATGACAGTCAAATGTTAACATCTCTTCATGAAACCTTCTCGAAGGCACTATGGGATGATCAAAACAAATTCATTGGTGAAAACCTCATCGAGGCACCAATTGCTGAGCATAAATATTATTCACTATTTATTGAAGATATTATTAAAGATCAAATCAAAATAGCTTCCAATATACAACATAATTAGATGGTAGCTACTCTCAAGATCAAGTAATAAAACAATCTGGTGGTCTTATCGAAAGTATCTTTAGAGGTCTTTGGCCCCAGCACAATGAAAATTATGTTGAATCTAGTATCAACAACATTACATGTGACTAAAAGTCTTGATATTCATTTGTTTCCCATATATTATCCATTCCATTATCACCCACCCATTCATTACCCACTTATATCATTTATCACTAGCAACACTTTCTTTTGTCAAGGTTATAAGGATATCTTGCCACAACATTTGAAGGAAGAAAAATCAACAATCTATAAAGATCATAAACACATTATTGAGATCTAGATCAATAGAAAGGTCTTAACAGAGTAGTTATTCTAAAAGGGAATTGGATATAAAATTTTATAATTGATCATCTTTGTTGTCTCACATATTGATTAGGATGTGCATCTCCTTGTCAGCAAGAGCAATTAAACCATTTTTCACTTTTCCAATTACCATTTTCCATTAAAATGCCTAATATCTTGGGGGAAACCCTATATATATATATATATATATATATATATATATATATATATATAGGAATTATTATACCATTGTAATCCATGAACCATGTTCTTTGAACAACATTGACTTGAGGTCCTTTGAGACCATGTAAGTAGTGCTCAATTTTTATTGAGGTTAGCTCGATCACTCCTTTCCCATGCTCTTACTATTTTGTGAGAAACTTAATTAATGATCTCATCATTTTTCAAGCATTCTAATCCAATCATCACTTGGGGGATTTTTTTTTGCCACTATAACCAATTTCGTTTTGATCATTTTCATTGTACCATTTATTTATTATTGACCAAGGTTTGATTTTAGTCATCTTACCAATCCCATTTTTGATCTTGGTTATTTTGGTTCATCCTACACTTTATGTGGGGGGATTCATATCCAATTTTAATAGTCTTTGAATTTCATATCAAATTATATTCTATAAAAGTAGTGTGACATTTGATTTGGCAAGTTATCTTTTTTCTATTATCTTATTTGGTATCACTGATTATAACCACTTACAGGCAAATCAGTATTATTTTAGTACCCCTAACTATAACCACCTTTGGTAAAATTAGTATTATGACATTATTTACTAATTATGACCACATATAGGAAAATTAAGTACAATGCCTTTTCATCATGCATTTCCACATCATCTAGTCTTTACTATTATCATTTATCTTGTTGTTCACCTTTGTTTTTGAACTTGTTGTGACCTAGTTAGTTTTTTTCATCACCTTTTATGTGGGAAAAATTACTGTGACTTGGGTTTATTTTGGGGTTTTATAGGTTGTGATTGATTCATTTACAGGTCAACTCAGTCCCTCTTATCATATGTTTTCATTGTATTATGAGCATTTTAATTTGGTGCATTCTCACCATTTCATGAGTTGGACTATTTTTTATCTCTTAATCCTCAATCGAGTTGAGATATTTATAAAATTCCAAAAACATTTGTAAAACATTCAAAACTCAAAAAGAATTTGTGTGTGTTTATTTGATTATTTTTTGTCATGTTGGTCTTTTGTTTGACCTTGCTTCTTTATTTTATTTGCCAAGTACATCTTAATGGTCCACATAGATCTCAATTATTCATATTTTGATCTCATGTTTTTAAGATGTCTTATTTTATTTTTATTTGTCCTTTCTTTTTTATTTAAATGTAAATAGTTATAAATCTCATTTTGGTCATTATTTTACCATTATCCTTAGTTATAGGTATTCACATTTGAACTGGCTTAGCACAATTGGAATATTATGTCATTTTATGTCATTCATACTTATGATGCCTAATTTATTTTGTTATAGCAAGCACTTTGTGCTCAAGTCTCAAAGTCTTAATGTCAACATCACTCTAATGAATAGTTCTCAAGAACACTTTGCATAATCTAGGCTCATAATATGGAATTCCACATCTAGGTATTATGCATTTTAGCACTCCAATCTATGCTTAGGCATGCATCTCTTTGCATACATTATGAGTCTAAGTAATTCTAGGTCAGTTTTCATCATTCCTTATTCCATTATCTCCCAAACATGGGTGAACTACATTGGCCTAAAGTTCATATTGGAACATGACTCCATGGAACTATGTAAGTAGCACTCAATTTCTATTAAGGTCAGCTCGACTATCTTTCATTCTTCTTTTCTTCTCTTTCATCATTTTATAAATTCTCATATGCTTGGTTTTATATGGCTTTCTAAGCCATTACACCATCGCATGTATATTTGTGCCCACTCACTTTAACCTATCTTTTGGGTTATATCTTTGAGTTATTTTGCTTGTCAATTACCCATGTTGGGGCCCACCATTTGAACCACATCCAAATAAAATCAGATCTATAGGGACAGTCCATTATTTATTCTTTATTAATGATTAAAATTAGCCCTAGTAGGGCAAAACTATTTTATCATGATCATATTTACTCTACTAAAGTACTTATTATATTCTATTTAGATACCTTGTTCTAGTGGTGCTTCCCTTCTTGAAGTATAATGTTCTCTCTTTTCCTATAATTCCAAGCTCTCCACATTAAAGCCCATGATGGGAATATTTTAGTTTACAACTTGTGTCTAGATTGATCAATATCGTAAGTGTGTAATATGTACTCTTAAATTAGGTATGTTTACAGTGTTTCCATTACATTTATGGATTGTATCCTTCCTATTCCCCTTGTCTTTGGGGCCTATTATAATTTTAATTATATTTTGATCATTTATGGTAATCACACATGCAAGCATTAGCTCATCTGGATGTGATCTATTTTATGGGCTAATCTCCCACTTTCTCTTTTTTTTTTGAAAGTCCATCATTTTCTTCCATCTTAGTATTTCCTCTCAAGGGGGCATCATGGGTTTGTTCTATTTTCTTTTTAACAACTCTTTTCTTTAAAAATACATTGCTTTGCCTAAATTTCTCACTATACCTTCTCAAATAGGGGCAAAATGTAGACATCCAATTTCTAATACCATTTGTGTTGAAATTGTTAATCTTACTTGAATTTCACTCAAATGCACATTTTAGTTCAAAATCCATAAAACATGTTAAATGGTTTAAACTTGTCATTTACAATTTCTAATTTAGGTCAAAGTATCCCTAAATAGGGTAAGCCAATTTAGGGGGCTAGCTAACTTTGATCAACTCATTTTAAGTCAAAATAATGATTTTGCCTTTTTGTGCTCTAGATCACTCTTTTATTATAATTCATTGGTATATGTCACATACCTTTGTTATTTTGTGTTAGAAACATCCTAAATGGGAATACGGTTCCAATGCATCTAACGACACCTTCTAATTCTTCCCAAATCAAATTATGAATTAATAATATGACTTTTTGACCATTTTGATTAATTGAGGGCCAATTTCCAAATAATTTAATAAATTTTGATTAACATTTTCTAAGGATAATTAATCCAAATCAAGAGCTTAAGTTGATTTTCCATGAGATTTGTTGAATATTTCTTTTTGGAAATTGATTTCTATTATCTGCATCATCAGGTGATGTCATCTATGAGGTGGCATCCATCAAGCCATAAGTGCATAAAATATCAATATTATGGTTCTCCCATACCTCTTTATTACCTCTCATGAATCATTAATGTCCCTTTTTCTAAATACATGATGAGGATAATTATGGATTTTAATTACATATTTCAATTAATCCATGACCACACATCTCAATCTTGAGATGGATGATCATGGTTGATTTTGGCCATTCTTGAAAATATATAAATAGAGAGGCCATGGACATCATTTTTAAGCTTGAATATTTCAAAGTTATTTTGTTAAATTTTTTCCACAATCCTTTGCATTTGACCATTGATTTTAGTTACAAGCTTCATTCATAGGCTAATTTAGTGATTTCACATCTCGAGTCTTATTTTTAAGAAGTGTTCTTGAGACCATGGTGGAGTTTTTCTACCATTTTGACAAAGAAAAGGATTCTTTATTAGGAGAAAACACATTTTTGAGATTCTCTTGGATGATGGAATCCATTTGGGAAGGTAACTAGTATGCTTTCTTTCATTTGTTTCTTCATTATCATTTTCAAATTCCCCTTGAATAAATAGGCTTAGTTAGTTAATTCTCTATGCATTTATTTTGGATTTATGGACTAATGTTTGACTAACTTTATTTGTAATCCTAATATACACTAATAGTGTGCATCCACATTATCTATTTATTCCATAGTTTTCCCCCTTAGATAAACTTTTTTAAACCTTAAGCCTAGGATAACCTCTTTTACCATTCGACTTTGGTGCATTGATTAGTGGTTAGCATGGAAAATAAAATTTACACACTCATTAAAAACTAAAATTAGTGGGTCATGGGAATGATATGATCCTCCATGGTTATTTCCTTGAAATATTATACCTCATATGAGAGTACGGATGAGTTAGTGACAATGGAAGGCTCAATAGTTGTTCACAACTTTCATCCTAGTTTTCACCTTTTATGTGCAATGCTTGACTCTTTAGAATATAAATATTGTTTTTTTTCCTTGTACCTACCATGCATTGAAAATAATTGTTTGAAATCTATTTCTTTTAATTTCAAAACACATCCTGAAATCAAGTCTTCATATCAAAAAGCTTAAAATAATTGGTTCAAGAATTCAAGTTTTTATCAATCAAGTTTTTGATTCATCTTGTTAATTTAGAACATCCTTTATTTTTTTAGTCATTTTCATTTCTTAAAATATTCCTATTAATTATCAAATGGAAATGTTAAATCCTCTCAATGTAAGGGAAGAGCCTTTTGGCAATGACATCTTTCAATTCCCTGGTAAGAGCATCGTGTAGAGATACATGAAATAACTAAGCACAATGAAGACAAGCAAGGGGATTACCAAGTGAAGGTAACACCAAATCTTTCCACATCCACCTTTCCTTGATGAATATATCATGTCCAATAAAAATGAATTATTGCTCTGCATCTTGGGTTTTGGTGCAAATTTCTCATCTGATTTTGATATACATAATTTTCAATATCTTATTGAAAACAAAGAACCTTCATCATCCAATCCCAATCAAAAAATCTCACAAGGTGATTTATAAGGTATAAATTCTCTCATTCCTTACTCCCAATCACATCCCCAAGTCTCTCAATATAAAGGGAAATCTATTTCATGTGAGGTGTCATCCCAAACTAGTCATGGTTTTTCCATGAATATCAATGTAAATCAAGCGAATCAAGAGATTATGAATTTTCAATCTCATCAATAAAATAATCTCTTTAGTAATCCTATTATGAATGTAAATATGATTTTACATTCACAACCCCATCCAAATAATCTAAGTTTGAATATACCTTCAAACTCATCAATCATGCATCCCAATAAACAAAATTTGAATCCTACTTCAAGTTTACCCATCATACAACAAAATAATCCAATCTTGAATATGGGTCTCCCATCTAGTTTAATTTTAATCTATCAAAATTTGATTACACCAAATTTGATTATATATCCTAATTTACAAGGTTATAATCAAATTAATCCAAGTACAAATCTTCATTCAAACTCATCAAACAAACCCAATTATAGTTTCAAAAACTCACCTATCACATCCAATCAAAATCAAAGCTTGAATACCTATTCTAACTTGACCAATAAATATTTAAATCCTATTTTGAATAATTCTTCACACACATTCAACAATATAATTGTAAATCATAGTGTACTAAATCAATTATTACTTAGAACAATTCCATCCAATCAAAATCCCAATCCAACTCCAAACAAATCTAGCTCTAATCCTAATCTTTCATAGAATTCTACCCTGAATCCCAATACTAACTCAAATAAAAACCAAATGAAATCTAGTGCTAACCTTAACTTCAACAATTCAAAAACAAATTCTAGATTAAACTTCAACCAAAACCAAAATATCTCAATCCAAAATAAAAAACAAACTAATTCAAATCTAGGTTTTAATTGGTTTAATCCAAAATCTAGTATGCTTTGTCAAAAAAAAAATCCAAGTATGTGTAACGAAAAAAACTTTAGTAAAAAGATAATTCTAATCCCATGAAATTCAATAATAACACATAAAACAATCCAAACTTCAGCCCAAATCCAAACCAAATAAGTTCAAGTTTTACAAAGAATCCCAATCTTGGTTTCAAGCCAATTATAAACTAAACAAGTTCAAGCTTTAGATAAAACCCTAACCTTGGTTTTAATCCAAACCAAAATCAAACTAGTTTTGGTTTTAACCCAAATACAAATCAAATAATTTTTCGTACCAATACAAATCAAAACCTTGGTTACAACCCTAATACCTTTTCCCATCCTCAAAATATTTACTTCAACAATGAAGCTCCCAACAATTTTAATCAAAGCATTCCCCAAAACACAAATCAATTCACAAAACAACCACCTAATCCATTAAGTCAAATGGACCAATTATCCCCTTTTCTCATGCAAACATTTTAAAATATAAAGAATAGAGTTCAAAGATTACAATATGCATCTTATAATTGGAATAAACAATTTAAGTTCAAAGAAATTTACTCATATACATATGATCTGAGAAAAATGACAACACCTTTTCCTAAATATTTTGAACTCCCAAAATTTTATAAGTACAAAGGTAATGGAGATCTTAGGGAACATCTAACTAGTTTCTATCACATATGTGTAGACATTGATTATAGTAACAATTTCAGGTTGCATTTATTTCCATGAAGCTTCAAGGGATAAGATCATGAATAGTTCTCACAACTCCTAAAAAAGATTTATCTTTACTTTGGAAGACTTATATGAAAAGCTTTTCCATCACTTCTCTTACAAAATTAAAAAACACTTGACCACTCTAGATTTTCACAACACCAAAAAATGAAATTGTGAAACTTTTTCTTCTTTCCTTCAAATATGGTGAGCAATGGCAAGCTATTTTAAATGGTCATTTATATAAATAGAGTAAGCAAACATTTTATGAACAACTTAAACTCAGATTTGGCACATCACTTGTTACTTATTTGCCTAAGATATTTTGATGAGATTATTGAAAAAAAAATTCAAGTGGAAAGGATATTGACCCAATAAAGGTGTAATTAAGATCTTTAAATCGTATCATAGAAATTCCTCAAAACCAATAGACAAACCAAAGTTTTTTTCCAAAAATAAAAATATTTTTGGAGATAGTATAACTAATGTAAAATAGATTTATAACCCACAAACACAAACACATGACCAATCAACTCACAACATTATGATTCCCAATGGGAAACTAAAACATGGGAGACTTAAATGTAAGTTACTCAATTAGGTGACTCATACAATATATTTTTTTAAATGTTAGCTCATGCAGACATGATTATATGACCAAATATAAAACCCTTCAAAGAAAATGTTCCCAAACCCAATTGGTATAAAGAGGACAAATTCTATGAATACCATCAGATTAGATGGCATTCAACAAATCAATGCATGCATCTAAAACACTACATCTAAGGCCTCATTGATATATGTGACATAGTAGTTGAGACCCAATCATCAAAAAAATATAACAACTAGAAATTAAGGATATACCTAGACCCATTACCTAAGCATGAACAAGGTAAAGGTAAGGAAAAACAAGAGCAACTAGAATCAAGAAATGTTAATAAAGTTAGTCATTCATTTGATTCCATAATCAATAGAGTTTTTATGATACATAGACATGTTAACATTATCACTTTGCCTAAATATGAATGTTTCATCACCATAAGATACACAAAAAATTACCCTGCTAAGTGCATTTCCCTCTAATGTTGAACATAAGTACAACATTATAGATCATACTAAGAAAACAACTACCAATATCTCCATTTTAGACCTTCTCAAGACCTCCTGTGTATAGATATATTTTTGTATAAAGTTCTCCAGAAGTCCAATGTCCCTAAAAAAATTAATCCTACAAAATTTTAAGTGTTAATAGTTTCTTTGGCAATAAATAATCATGTAACATTTGATCATTCAGATGTTTCTCCTTTAGGTTTAGAGCATAACCTCCCATTATATATATAGGTTACTATTTATAGGAATAAAATAAAAAAAGGTTTTTATAAATAATGGTTCAACCCTTAATCTATGTACACTAAGATTCATAAAACATCTTTGGTATCCTATAAGAACATTAGAAGAAAATATCATAACCATAAAATCATATGATAATAATGAGCATCATTCTATCGGCACAATCCATATTCCTTTGATGGTAGTATCTGTAATCAAATAAACTCTTGTTCATGTTCTCAATATTGATTTACCATATACTATGCTCCTTGGACATCCATGGATTCATTCCATGAATGCCATCCCACCCACTCTTTACCAAGGCTTGAAATTATCCCATGTAGGAATGGAAGTAAATATTCAAGGTGATCCTTATCCCTTCCAATATTTTAGGCTATTGGAAGGTAAATATCAAAAATCCAATTATCTACCAGTCACAGATGATAATTTTACCCATGTTGAGGATTATCCTTCACTTGAAAACTATGTCAATTCTAAAAGTTTATTTCAAACACCCCCCCCCCCCCCAAACTTATTAGTTGGATTAATACTCCAAATCCTTTAGTATCCTTTGAAAAAACATTACCCATTGACACATCAAACCCACCATATGAAGAAGCTTTAAATACATTATCTAAGGAAGTTTCACATCAACCATCAATTAAGAATGCTTCCAATAATCCTTTTATTGAGAGGATATCTAATCTATCATCATCCAACAAATCATCCTCCTCCATTTCTTCCCATTTCTAAATTATTGATTGAGGCATGAATGAGTACATCATCCAATATTTTTATACAAACACAATATATGCTAATCTAAATGAATATGGCAGACCAAACCATCTAAGAGATATAAGAATGGTTAAAAAGTTTAGATAGACAAAATTTATATAGCGAGGCCTTCTTTCTTATGAACATATTGATGATTCAAATTCTTCCTAGCTTTATTATGATGAATTATCTACTTGTTTTTCCACCAATAAATATCTCATTGTAAAATCCATCATGTGTAAAATAATGAATTACAAAGGCAAAGGTCTTGGTATTTGTGAACAAGATGTCATTGAACCTATAACACTAAAAGATAATGAGGGGAATCATGTTCTAGGATTTAATCCACCTAATGTGCATCTAAAAATCTCCCAAAGTGACTCTTCTAGTGAGTCAAAAAGCAATTCTTTAGATAGTGAGGTAGGTTCCATTATTATTCATTTCAAAGATATATCCCTTACCAACCTTTTCCATGAAAATTTCATTCTAACACTTGACCTAGCATATAATTCTGTCATGCAATTGGACCAACTATCTATACCTCAACTAGATCATTTTCAAAATGATGGAGCTATATCTGAGTTCTTGAGAACAAGAGAACAAATTCTTGTAGGTGATCATAAAAAAGGTTTTATAATACAACTAGTAAATTTAGCATATTTTGGGGAACATAAATTACATCACTCTATCAATTCTGCCTCCACATCTAAATAATAAGAAGTTGAGTAAGGTTTCCATCTTCCTAAACCACCCCTAGCTTATAAATATGAATCAAGTCTAGTTGTTGAAGAAACCATTCCTATCAACATCGATACTAAAGATGATCCAAAAATTATCAAACTTGTTATATCACTCAATTAATAAGAAAGGGATATATTTACACTATTGTTTCATGAGTTTTTGATGTATATAGATGGTTTTATGTGAATATTCTAGGTTTAGATCTAGAGTTGATAGTTCACCACCTTATGGTTGTCATGTCCCCTTTTTAGTTGACATGTTCTGAGTTCATGGTTAGCCTATTATGCGACCCTCATAGGCTGATAGGGTAGTTAGAGGGTCTTGATGGAGATTGGAGTGGCTTCGTTTAGCAAAGTTTTTCCAGTTGGCTTTCGTTTGGGCTCGATTGGACATGTATTGAGGGAGATATTAATATTTGATTGAATTAATCAAATATTAATTATTTAGCCTATTTTTAATTAGAAACCCTAATTCTAATTTAAGAAACCCTAATTAGGGCAAGCACATCTTTTTGAGGGTATAATGGTTTCTCATGGAGGCCATTATTGATTATGCATTGATTATTGATTTTGATATTGAAGAAATTCTTCTATGAAGACTGAGCCAAGGGTTTTAGGATTCCATTGCAGTGGAGAATGTCAACTCTTCATTGTGTGTGATTTAGAGGTTGTGAGATATCAGCTAATTTATTGCCAAATTGAGAGGTAGCTTCATACAGAAGTTATCACAGAGATACAAATTTGAGAGATAACTTCACACAAAAGTTATCACAATTTTTTAGGTATTTCTTTATTTAGTTTTTGATTCAATAAATTATACAGATAGAGATATCCTGTATTAGAATCGTATATCTTGAGATCAGGTTGTTCAGCTACCAAGGGTTGAGAATAGACAGGTTGGCAACCATACTAAGTCTGTACAGGTCTGTACAGATCCGCTCAAGCACCGACCTCGGCAGACAGAGAGCTCCCAGTGACCGACATCAGCCGACTGAAGACCAACATCGATAGATAAGGACCTGCAGTGACCGATGTCGGTAGTATATTGACCAATGCCGGTGACTGTGTGTTCGACACAAAAAGGCTGAGACCTTCCAAAATTTAGGTTTCATTGCCATATTAGCAAAAGCTAGGGTTTTAAGACCAGATTTTAATATTCTTTTATTTGTATGACAGAGACTCAATTGTGTAATCATCTAGAAGAACAAGTAATGAGATCTTTGATTTGCTATTGAGAGATTATATTGTGATTTATTTATATTTATTTGAAATTATCTTGCAAAAATTGTATCTTTTTCAGAGCTATTTGTGTTTAGATATTCCCTACTGAAAGGGGATATTACAGTGGTATCAAAGCTAAATCTTGCCATCCTGAGGGTGTGACAATCTTATGCAGCCACAAGAGTTGGGACCACACAAGTATAACACACGCAATAGAGCCTTGCTTGAAGGTACCCAGTTGTTAGAACAACAGTGAATTATCATGAGTGATAGACGTGAGGGTAGCCCACCTAGGGGCCATAGGTATGATGCTAATTAGGACACTAGAGAATTTCACCGTGCTATGATGACAAACCAACAGCAGATGAATCAGACACTACAGGCACTTATGACTATGATAAGGGGGATGAACGCACTTGATAGATAGAATGGGGAACAAGTAGATAACAGGAGTGCTACTATTAATTAGAGACCCTAGCAGACCCATTCTAGGATCGCTGATAGACCTACACGGCCTACATTTATAAAGGATGAACCAGAGGTTCCAGCAGAAGAGGCAGCAGGTGATTTCCTATTTATAGATACCCTCATGGCTGCAACTGATGAGTGGAACTTATTAGATCCTCATGTTCAGGAGAAGATGTCCTTTAATCATTTTGTTACTCTGAGGAGAGAGCACTATAGATTAGTTAGACAGGATAGGAGGCCTAGAGTTCAATTCAGTGAGCTGAAGAAGGCTACTGGTAAGCTTTCTTTGACTACTTTTGATGGCAGCAAAAAGATGACAGTGCAAGCTTGGGTTCATAAGCTTGACACCTTTTTGGCATTGAGACCAATGTTAGAAATAGAGACCATCAAATACGCCACTTTGCACTTGGATGGAGTAGCACATGATTAGTGGTACCTTGGTATGGTAACACTTCAGCATAACCAGGTGATAGAATACCAGGACTTTGTGGATAGATTGGTTGAGCGGTTTGATAGGAAAGATCCCAAGGTTTACTTTTGAGATCTGGCACAGTTGAGACAAATAGGTAGCTTGGAGTCCTTTGTTGCGGAGTTTCAGAGATTGGCAGTCATGGTGCCCAATATTTCCGAGCGTAGATTAGTAGTTCTCTTCATGGAGGGATTAACAGAGCCATTGAGAGGTTGGATCAAAGCCTTTGATCCTCCTTCATTATAGGTAGCTATGAAGAAGGTGCGTAGTATGGAGATGGCAGACCCATCCCATAAATTTAACTCCAAAGGTACTTCTTCATCTAGAGACCATAAGTGCTCCAACACAGATTCAGAGAGACCAGATTTCAACATAGATAAATCAGGTGTAAAGAATGATTCAAAGGCCAATCCAGCAGCACCACCTTTGGATCGTGAGGTGCTTAATGATCTACGTAGGAAGAAACTTTTCTTCTACTTCAAAGGTCCATATGATATCCATCATGATTGCCCTTTGAGGCCTAAGGGCAAGGCAAATCGTGTGATGTGGGCATATTATGAGGATTTGGATTCAGAGGATTCTAAATAGTAGAATAGTTCTGAGGGGACAGAGGCAGAGGCTTCAGGGCCTAAGGTAGAGGTAGAGTTAGAGCTTCACATATAAGAGGCATGCCTATCCAGCATTCAGTCGGATGAGTCATTCAGACTTCGTGGAGTTTTGGCAGGGCAGAAGGTTATCACCCTTCTTGATACAGGAGCCACACATAATTTCATAGATGCTAGATTTGTGGAGAAGCATGGACTCAATACCAAAGATTTTGAGGGCATCAGAGTTAAGGTAGCTGATGGTCACACTCTTAGGTGTGAGCATATGATTAGAGACCTCCCATTGCGCTTGAACAACTATGAGTTCAAGGCTAATTATTATGTGGTAGACATGGGGGACATAGATTTAGTCTTGGATATGAAGTGGCTTCATTCATTTGAGGAAGTTAATCTTCATCTCAAGGACATGGAGGTTCTCTTTGATGTTGATGGGAAGACACATATTATTAAGGCAATATGGGGTAGCAACTTCAGATATATGTTTTTTCATCAGATGGAGGTACCTATACCACATGACATGATAAAGGGCGATGACGAGTGCACATTGGCACCAACACAGGAAAGGTATAAGGATGAGCTTGGTCTTGAGGTGAGTTCAGTTTAGGAGTTGTCACATGTGGTGGGGACTCAACTTTCTGTTACAGTCGGGTCACAGGTTGATGATGATATGACTATTTCTAGCCTTCACAATCCAGTTTTAGATATTATTCAGGTAAGGAGTTTGCTTGCTGATTTTCATTTATGGATTGGATGTTGGGGTGCTTATCTTAGTACTAGAGATGATGTGATGCCATTACATGAGAGTTGGGATGGACATGGCATGGGGTTCGTGTTAATTGACAGTGGTGGAGATCATAACTACATTTGGGATCCAAGTGGATTGATTGATTTGTCATTCAGCGATTGCTTGAGGGCAAGCAATTCCAAGAGGGGTGGATTGTCATGTCCCCTTTTTAGTTGACATGTTCTGAGTTCATGGTTAGCCTATTATGCGACCCTCGTAGGCTGATAGGGTAGTTAGAGGGTCTTGATGGAGATTGGAGTGGCTTTGTTTAGTAGAGATTTTTCCAGTTGGCTTTCATTTGGGCTCGATTGGACATGTATTAAGGGAGATATTAATATTTGATTGATTTAATCAAATATTAATTATTTAGCCTATTTTTAATTAAAACCCATAATTCTAATTTAAGAAACCCTAATTAGGGCAAGCATATCTTTTTGAGGGTATAAGGGTTTCTCATGGAGGCCATTATTGATTATGCATTGATTATTGATTTTGATATTGAAGAAATTATTCTATGAAGACTGAGCCAAGGGTTCCAAGATTACATTGTAGTGGAGAATGTCAACCCTTCATTGTGTGCGATTTAGAGGTTGTGAGATATCAGCTGATTTATTGCCAAATTGAGAGATAGCTTCATACAGAAGTTATCACAGAGGTACAGATTTGAGCGATAACTTCACACAGAAGTTATCACAGTTTTTCAAGTATTTCTTTATTTAGTTTTTGATTCAATAAATTATATAGATAGAGATATCCTGTATTAGAATTGTATATCTTGAGATCAGGTTGTTCAGCTATCAGGGGTTGAGAACAGACAGGTTGGCAGCCGTACTAAGTCTGTACAAGCCCGTATAGATCCGCTCAGGCACCAACCTCGGTAGACAGAGAGCTCCCTCCCAGTGACCGACATCGGCCGACTGAAGACTGACGTCGGCAGATAAGGACCTGCAGTGACCGATGTCGGCAGTATATCGACCGATGCCAGTGATTGTGTGTTCGACACAGAAAGGCCGAGACCTTCCAGAATTCAGGTTTCATTGCCAGATTAGCAAAAGCCAAGGTTTTAAGACCAGATTTTAATATTCTTTTATTTGTATGATAGAGACTCAATTGTGTAATCATCCAGAAGAACAAGTGATGAGATCTTTGATTTTCTATTGAGAGATTATATTGTGATTTATTTATATTTATTTGAAATTATCTTGCAAAAATTGTATCTTGTTCAGAGCTATTTGTGTTTAGATATTCCCTACTGAAAGGGGATATTACAATGGTGTATCCTAATGTAAAACTAGTAAAATGAAAGCTCCAAAAGATGCATCCAAAGATTGTATTATTGGTAAAGGAATAGGTAATAAATATTTGGTGGTTGGCTTCATATGCCCCATTGATTACATAGACTAGATATCAAACATTATACCAATTTTGAAGAAACCTGAATGGATTAGAATATGCATAGACTTTTGAAATATAAATAAAGTGTGTTGAAATGATGACTTTACATTACATAACATAGATATGATCTTTGATTCAACTATAGGCCCTGAATGCTATCTTTAATCAATGGGGTTTTAGGCTATAATTACATAAAAATTACTATAAAAGATTAACATAAAACAACCTTTACAACTCCATGGAGGACATTATGTTATCATGTGATGCCTTTTGGATTAAAAAATGTTGGGGAAATGTATTACAGGGCAATGACCATTATATTTCATGACATGATTTATAATATTATGGAAGACTATGTAGATGATATTGTGGTTAAGTCTAAATCTAGGATAGATCATCTTTAGGTGCTTCACTATATTTTTGAGTGTATGAGAGAATAAAACATTTGAATGAATCCAAAGAAATGTGTATTTGGTGTAAAATTAGGAAAGTTGTTAGGATTAATTATTTCACAATGTGGATTAAATTTGATCCTTTAAAGGTTTCATCTATCATGGATATTCCATCACATGAAAATATTAAACTTAGAAGTCTACAAGGGAAAATATAAGCTATGAGAAGATTCATTTTCTAGCTTGTAGACATCTATCACCCATTCACATTTTTTCTAAAAAAGGATACTCCTTTTACATGGACAAAAAAATTATGAAAATGCATTTAACAACATCAAGCTATATATTTCAAACCCACCCATTTTATGCCACGTATTGTAGGTAAACCTTTTTTGTTATACATTTCAACTATGCAATATGCCCTTAGTACATTGCTAACATAACATGATGATAATAGGAAATAATGAATAGTCTACTAATTGAGTAGAACATTAATATCCTACAAGCTAAATTACTTTCAAATGGAAAAAGCTTGTCTTTCAATTATTTTTTCTTCCCAAAAACTATGAAATTACATGCTTAACAATCAAACAAAAATCATTGCCAAAATTTATCCTCTTAAATATCTCTTATCAAAAAATGTTGTAATAGGTAGGATGGCTAAGTGGGTTATGCTTCTTATCAAGTTTTATTTAGAGTATGTTAACCAAAAAAAAATCAAGGGACAAGCTCTAGTCGATGTATTAGCAGAAGCACCGATCAATGGTAAGGTACCTCTCATAGTAGAATTCCTAGATGATTCAAGCATGTCTATAGATGCATCCCTAATATGATATTTTTTTTTGATGGTTTGTGACTCAAGGGAAGGCTTATTTTTAGTAACACCTAATGGGGATTGTATTCCTAATGAATTCTAGATTGAATTCCCTTACATAAACAACATAGTAAACTATGAAGGTCTCATAGCAGGCCTTAAGATGGTGATTTAATGGGAAATCTAACATTTCCTTGATTTTTGGCAATACCAAGATTATTATCAATCAGGTAACTAATTAATTCCAAACACGTGATGATAAACTAATCACTTATAAGAGGATGGTGGATAAATTGATAGCAACTTTTGAGTACATCCAATTTGAACAAGCACCTATAATTGACAATTAAGCAACATATGTTATGGAAACAATTAGATCCCTACTAGACTTAAACACAAAACAAAACAAATTTATGGTTGAATATTTAAGGATGCATGCTTATGATACACCCAAATCATAAATGGTTTACAAGGTGATTGGTCCCACTTCTCCATGGTACTTTGATATTTATACATACCTTCATAACCATACCCTCCCATCTAATTTATCATCTAACCAACGCAAATCCTTTATTCAATGCACATCCTAATATAAAATATTTGAAAACACCCTATATCATCTAGGCTATGATGGAACCCTTATATGATGTTTAAATTGTAAATTTTATACTTTAGCAATTAAATAAGTTCATGAGGGGATTTGTAGTGTACATTCAAGTGGCATGGTCCTTGAGAAAAATCTTCTTTGAGTAGGTAATTATTGGATGAAAATAGAATTTGATTCATGTGCCTATGTCAAAAAGTTTATACCTTTTCAAATGCATGGATATCTTATCCATAGTCCTTGACAAGATTTAAAACCTATCCCAACACCTTGGCCATTTTCCACATGGGGGTTATACCTCATTGGGAAAATTATTCCTAGTTCTTCTAATGGACATAAAATTATTATAATTGCAATTAAGTATTTTACCAAGTGGGTAGAAGCAATTCTACTTACCTATGTCACTAAAAAACAAATATCTAAGTTTCTCCTTAACCACATTATCTACCACTTTAGTATTCCTTCAACTCTCATTTTGACAATGGTAAATACATAAAAAATAAAGATATTAATACTCTTTGCCAAACTTACCATATCAAAAATAGATGGTCAAGTCCTTACTACCTATAAGGAAATGGATAAGATAAGGTAACAAACAAAATTATTCTACACATTCTTAAGTGAGTTATCAATGAAGTTGGTCATGACTAGCATACTTAGTATATCCTACCCTTTGGGCATATTGCACTAGTATCCACACACCCATGAGGGTAACCCCTTATTCCCTTGTTTATGGTAGTGATTTTATTCTTCCCATTGAGGTTGATGTTACATATTTTTGAATATCATTACAATAAATCATAGATGAAGGATCATATCGAACATCACACCTGAGTGAACTCAACCTCTTAGATGAGAAATGACTCAATGCTTTAAATCATCTATAATTTTACCATAATCACCTTCACTGTAGCTATAACAATTGGATCAAATCTAAGGAATTTCAATCAAAGATCTTGTTATCAAGGATAATTAATGCAACACTTATGTTGAGAAAGAAAATAAGGTAAAATTTGAACCTAACTAGTTAGGTCCATACATTGTTATTATAAAATATAGATCAGGGGCTTATAAAGTAGTAATTGAAGATGGAGAGGATATTGATGAACCTATGAACATCATTCATCTTAAAATATTATATGATTAAATTGGTTTCATATGTTTTTATTGGTATATCCAAGGTCAAAGGTCAAAAATAAAAAATATATAAACAAATCAAAATAGAGAAAAGGACAAAAAATAAAGAAAAATGTGTACATATATCCTCCAAATGTGAAAACTAGTTTATTGGTGCTTTGGTTAAGTACCATGATGAAAACCATGCATATGACACCATGTGTAAACCATTGTCTATACTTACCTTTGTTACTTGGGGGCATCATCACCTTTTAGACATCCATTGTATCTTCTTAGGTTTATCATTCTGTCAATTATTAAGTCATTTATCTTATAACATGTTAAAGTTCAAAGTTTTATGTATATATGTGAACCTGTATTATTACTCATGATTACATAAAAATGTCTTATTTCTTGTCTCACATAATCCAAAAAAAAAATCTTAAAAATACAAAAAAAAAAAAAAAAACAACGCAAAAAAATTACAACATTAATCTCAAACATTATTTGTTAATCCTTGGGTGGGTCACTCATGCAACTTTTTATCAAAAAATTCAAAACACTTCATCAATCATTCACTTTTTTATCACTTCCCATATTGGGAGAACTACATCTATCCTAATATCCCCACATAGACTTTATCTAAGGTGGATTATATAAGTAGCACTTAGAGACATGGGCTCTTTAGGGTCGAATTGGCCACTGCCTTCCCCATAATCCATTCCCCCAAACATGGATTAGTTTATCCTTAAAAAATTTCCTTGATTGTTCATTTCTTATCCTCATTCTTGGCTACGATTTTCCATTCCTTGTTTCATTTGTCTTTGTTTACAATTTTTCCACTTTATATACTATTTATTTGTTTTCAATGTTGTATTGTTTGTTTTCTATCCTTAATCATTCACTTGATTTTTTTAATCCATTTATTTATCCTTATCTATTAAGTCAGTTATTTCACTCCACTTTATCAATAGTCATTCCAATAGTCATTTTCATTTCTTTTATCAAATGTATTCACTTTTTGAGTTATTCTTTGTTTAGTTATGTATGTCATTCTTGTTTCTAATTCTTATAAATATAAACACTATCATTTTGTTAAAATAATTTAGATTACATTTATTTTCATTAACATTTTTTGTGTGTTTCAATCACTTAGGTTAATCTTTTGTTTTTTACATATTCTTTTCATTATTGTTTTCTATGTGTTTATAAAAATTATTTTGTGAAATGCATATATAGTATGGTTATGACTATATCATGACATACTTTACTAAAACACATTTTATTCTTTCTTTTGTTCAAATAATTAAAACATAAACATTCATCATGATTATTCAATATCATTGGTGGTACTTTGTTTTATGCTATATTAAAAATTAGGTTGCTCAAAGCTCAAAATATTGTTGGAAATCCAATGCAAAGAATAGAAACAAAAGATATGCAACTCTATAACATTCTACATCCACACACATCATCCAATCATTGCATAAGTCATACATCCTTAATAAATATTATAAAATACTAAAAACATGCTAACATAACTCAAAATATAGGAAATATAATCAATGCTACCATCTATCTATACATATGTCAATAATATATCCATCAATCTATCTAAAACAATAAAAAAATCATCAATGTTTGACATCCATAGTACAAAGTCTCTTAAAATAATCATGAATATATATATATATATATATATATATACACACACACACACACACACACACACACACACACACACACACACACCAAATATGTCTATACAAAAAGGTATATCTCAAAATATGTATATATTGATGAACACATAGATCAAAATATCCCCTATATCTATGTCTCATCCTATCCCTCAAATAGAGTGTCTAGTCTCGAGAATATCTCTCTACATTATGGTGTGCCTTGTGGTAGACCCATCACATAATGTACCTATCCCACTCACCTCTCTGACTCAACTAGTTAAACAAATTGAGTAGATGTTGATCCTCTCATAAAATAATCTTTGAATGATGGTGCCCTTTGATCTAGTGGTACACCCCCCTCATATAAGCTCCTATAGTATGTGGCCTATTTCATTTCCCTCATCACCCTATCCAAACTAGCTATATGTCCCTTCCTAGATAATAACACTCTTGCCTCTACAAGATTTGTCTAATCTATGTCCCTCTCACATCTATAGTACTATGTGAAAACTATATAATCTAGTGTCTAAGTTTTTACATCATGATTAATCAATCTTATATCCATGACATCCACATCCATCCCATATAAAATACCCTCTAACCTTTCTACCTCAGAATGTAGCTATATGATCTCCATAGTATAATCACCTCTACCATCTACTATAACCTATTCACCTCTTAGTTTAATCCATCTATCTCTCTGTATCGAGCCCTAATATCCTTTTAGAGTCTATCATTCAATGTATGATCCTTCTTAGATATTAGAGTGCATGAAGATCTAGTAACATCCTCTCTCTCTACCTAAGTGACCTACATTTCTCTCATGGTAGTATCCTATCTTATGTCATGATCCTCACTCTCCACCTCTACCAAAGGAGTCTCTCCCCCAACTCTCTACTCTGTATCCACCTCCATGTTAACCCCTACATTGTGCAAAATCTCAATGTCCTCCACATCTATGATTTATAAATCATGAACCTAGCTAACCTTGGTAGCATGTCCTATACCTTGTGCTCATACTTGTGATCATCCTCTATCCCTTATAATAACCTTCCTAATTAGGGTGCTGAAACCTATATCTCATGGTTATCTACTCAGACTATCCACCAACCTATGCCTCCACATCTAGGGTAGAGTGTATGGCATAGTCAATTTCAAAGGTCTCTATCGAGACCACCAATATGCATAACCATCCACCACTATTACATCCATGAAATATCTTTAATCACTCCATTTGAATATTTTTAAGTGTGTCCATATATGAAAAATAATGGTTGGATCAATCATCATACCCCACTATGGTATCTCCCTTATAAAACATGAAAAAACATGTGGTCTATCTAGTATATGCTACCTCACACCAAACTATCTCATCACCCTATCTAGGTGATATATCTCTATAGTATACACATGTCTTCTAATCATGTATCAAGGAGTCATCATGTAGTCCATGTTAAGATCCTCATATGGCCACTAAAAGATAATATCTTTGTATGATCTCCGTGTAATCTAGACATCACCTAACTCATCTATGCCCTCTTATAAAAATCTAGATCTCCCAAGTGTGGTATATATATCCCAATAATAACATGCCATCCATACACCAATGGCTCATCATTTACTCATGTGCTCATATGTCTAACATGCCTCTCAATTGTAGTGTTCTCCTATCACCATACATGTAGTAATGTCGATAGCCCAATCTCTACCCGACCTGAATATACAAAGTGATGTAAGTCATGGTATAAGTGTGCTAACATGCATATACCCCATGTGAATCTCTCTACCAAATTCATCATGTCTCTAATCACATTTAAAAAACTAATGGGACATATCCTCCCACTCTTGTCAAGTAAAAAAATTCCCCTAAAAACAACTGTAAGTATGATAATAAGAGAATCCATCTCTAAATCAGTACAATATTCAACATCAATCCTACCTCTAACAATTGAAATCAATCCATCACCAAAAATCTAGTATAATGTAACATCTTATGGACCTTATTCCCAATAAACACATCTCCCTCATATTGGGATACCCAAATACTAATACATGTCCTCTAGTGTAATATTCATCTCTCCCATCAATAAGTGAAATGTGTTAATCTCACTACACCATCTCTCTATCAAAGTTGTCAATAGAGATTTATCTACTCAAACCTCTATCATCTGTGCAATGTAAGATAATCCACTTGCCTCTAGTACACCAAACTCATACTTGGTGAAGATCACCATCCTCACCATCACTATAGATCTCTTCTCCCATGTCACCAGCATTGGTAATACCTCCTACAAATCATAAACATTAGAATTTAATTAATTTGACTTAGTATTACATTCATTATTACTACTTTCTAAATACTATAATAAAATAGAAAAAATAAGTTAAACACACAAATATGTCCCATTTCATTCCATTTTATCATTTCATCCTTACACAACATAAATTTGATCTTATAATTTGTAAATTCACACTTGATATTCACATATTTACTTTATATCCCTTCTTACAAAATAACTACTACCCCAAGTCACTTCTAAAACCAATGATTTTTCTACCCAATTTCATGATATCATTGTTACCAAAAACAATAAAATTATATATTTCCCCAAAAATAAAATCACTACCCTACTTTATGATTTCACTACCATGTTTACCAAAATCACTATTTACCTCAATGAAAAAAATGATTTTGATGCCAAAATCACTATTTTAATAATAATAATAATAATAATAATAATAATAATAATAATAATAATAATAATAATAATAATAATAATAATAATAATAATAATAATTTTATTTTATTTAACTTTAAGCCCTAATAAATTCTCATAAATACAAAAAAATTAAAACATAACTTCACTTACTAGAGGCCCACCCCTCTCAAGTCTCTAGAATCTCCTCACTCACTCTGCTCAATGCTCATGGTGTGGAATATGGTCCATGTTTCCTCACACATCTTAGAACAAATATCTCAAATCATAATTCTTAGCTACTAACCTTGGAAATCAATTTGCACAAATGATTTTATAAAACCCATTTATTCTACTTATATTATTCCATACTACCAAAAATTAAACCCCATCCCATAATTCAAGTCAATCTTCATCCACTTTTCAAAATTTCAAAGACAATAAATAAATTTATTCTAAATTTATTTTCAAACTCTTACCATAATCTATCTGCATTAAATAACCATAATCATTTGAAAATTAAATATATATATATATTTTTTAATCTAAAGTTTAGTATTATTGGCAAATATCATTGCCACAACTGCTCAATTGAACCCTACATCATTATTAGAACAATAAGCATGCAATCTCTGAATGGTTGAAAATATTATTTTTCAAATCCATACTCTAGTTTTCATTAACTATGGGCAATATTTTTGAACAACCAACATCTTGAAAATTTGAAATCAATTCTATAATAACTTGATTTATAGTTTAGCCTAATCACTTTCTTCATTTATTATTTTCATTAATTTTGAGCATTTATCTGTTACTTGCACAAACCCTCGAGGGGGCATCATCACACTCATTTTCATTCATTTGTGAAAATTTTTCCTTTATAATCATCAAAACTCTACTTCTACTATTCTTTAAAATAGTATTACTTCACAACACTATTTCAAATAGGGGCAAGCATAGACACCTAAATTTCATTTAGTGTCATAATGCACCTAAATCTATTAATAATTTGTCTTAAATTAATAAATCACATTTTTCCCCAAGTTTAAATAATTGAATAGATCAATTATGCACACTTAAATCTTTATTTTAAATAATAAAATCCATATTTTACACTTCATCCAGATATTTCCCACTTTTTTCTCCCTCATCCCAACCAAATTCACAACTTTCTCAACCTCTTATGACTCATCTCCTGAGTTATCAATAAAATTGACTTAGTCCTATTGACTCAACTAACCAACCCCATGCTTCTCTTAACCATTTTGAAATGGTATTCACCCTCATGGATAAAGACTCATTAACCACCATTGATCATTTATATCATTGAAAAAGTCTAAATTATCCTCCACCATTGGATCCTTCTCCAAACATCTATAAATAAACTTGCAAATCTCCATTTTCAAGGATCACAAAATATTGAAAACATCAATCACAATCAAGAAATGAGAGCTCTAAAAACATGTGAATTAAAAAAAAAAAAAAAAAGGCAAACCAAATAATTAATTTTTCACCAAAACACTACGCATTCTCTTTTGAATTTGAGGAGTGAGAACCATATTTTAAAAGAGTAAATCAAATTTATATTGCAATGGAGAAAGCTTGTACTTTCAAAGTGTAAAGTTTATGATTGTTGTTTTCTTTGTTTGTTGCTCTATCATAATTTGAATTTATATTATATTAGGATTAATTTACTTTCTTTGCATGTCTAAATTTAGTTCATACATAATGAACGTGTCTAGAAACTCTAATCTACTCCAAAATCTAGTGTGTTCTTAAAAATTTTTTTTTGCCACAACAGATCCTATATATTTGAGGCATATATCCCAGGAGAATATCAAGTATATTAGTTCCTTGAGAGACACAAAATATCATAGGAGAATCTATAGATTGTAAGAAGTGTAGATCCAAACAAAATGCAAATCTTAAAAATAAAAACATAGATTTGAAGACAAAAAATTTATAGAGCTCAACAAATAAGCTGTTGTCCAAGGATCTCAAAATAATATAGATCTACAAGCCAAATAAGAGTAATGACTATTGAATGGTGGCTGTGATACCAAGAAAGAGTTCACAACACTTTTCAACCATGATCTCTCCAATATTTCAATACCATAGTCATATATGCTTCAACATACACTCAAAGAATAAAACCAATTTTAAACAAAACAATTGTTATTCACAAAAGAAATTTGAAAAGGATATGCAAAAGATGATATACTATAATCTAGATCCCTTGCTTAAATAGGCAAGGCAAAACAAGATACAATATAAAATAGCCAATGTGGGATAAATCTTCACATGGGATAAAACTAGGTAAGGATAAATAATCTAATTAGAACTTACTAAGCATGAGTAATAATATACTATAACATTTCTTAAACAACTAGGTCAACTAGGTTGATTTTATTAGTTAAAATTATTAAAGGGTTTAGGGTTATATATATATACACACACACATCTTTCACCTCATTTATAATATAGAGAATAATTCATTTGCACTTATTTGTCTGCATATCCTCCATTCTAATTAAGGAGTCATTGCTTAGGATTTCATGCTTTATTTGGAGAAGAATATTATCTTGTGGGAAACATATTTTGGATGCATAAGAAAAGTCTTGTAGCCTAGAGCAGGCCTATCATTGTTATCATTACAAAACACACCAACTTCTTGCAAAAAAACATAGGCCAAGGGAGAGATTAAGACTTGATAGGTTTGTCTTCAAGGTAAGTATTCCTAATTCTTATTCATGTTTTATTAGTAGATATATTTACATGTGTAATGGCTTATGAATGTATTTATCTCTACATTCTTAGGATTACATCTAAATTGACTTCTGTAGAGTTATTATTTTCATGTTTATTATCCCCCATTTGTGCCACAAGATTTGGTGAGAAATAAATTTAATTTAATTTATTTTGTTGCAAACAATAAGACCTAGCTAGGGTTATTGTGTGGTATTAATCGACTAGAGGCTTTGGAAAAATCTATAGTGATATTATATGGTAAGAAATAACTTAGTTAGGTCTAGCAAATCCCTATTGGTCATGACCCTAATTGTATAAATGTTAAAAAATTGGAATGGATAGTTTAATTTATATTCTTTGAGATAAGATTAATCTATAGATCAATTTAAATTTCTATTGTATACATTTTGGTGAACTCAATGTGAACCTAACCCTTTCAGGTTTTACTTCATGCTTTCATTTATTATCTATTTCATTTTTATATCACTAGATCAACTCTATTGACTCAATCTAACATTCTATGCACATGTTTAACACACAGTTAATCTGATCGACTCTATTTGTCTTTGTATAGGTCATATTTAATTATATATAACTGGATCGATCTGATCAACTACGTTTTATTTTTTGTATATAGATTTTCAAACTTAGTCAACTCAATTGACTTTGTTAGCAGGTTAAAAATATTTATTTAGATGACACAGTTCAAAAATAATAATTTAACACTATTAAATCATCAGGTTCATTCTAACCAACTTAATCATTTATTTTTTTCATTTTAGTCTTATTTTTCACAACTTTTAGTTCCATAAAATTGTTAGTCTTCAGTCAACTAAGTTAACTAGATCTATTTAGTTCTATAGTTGTTTCTTTCCCAAGAGAATCAATTAACTTGTTTGATTGTGTTTATTTAGACTTTTTTGATTGATTTCTTAGATTAATTAAATCATATTGTTAGTAATTAATTCTTAATTTATTTTGTTGCTTTCTTACTTAGAGTTGCACACATAGTCTAACTATGGAAGTTCAATTTATCAATTTAGTCACACATCTTTTTCTTTTATTCACACACTGCCAAATCATAAAATTTTGAAAATCTTTAAATAGTTCTACCCAAGGTCTATCTACTTAGATTTCATCACCAAAGGGAAAGATGACTTGGTTTTTTGGTTGAGTATAAATACATGGTTGATGGTATATATTAGAAAAACACTTGACACCCTTATCAATTCAAAATTGTGAATTGAGGGGGTAGGCCCCAATATCAAGCTAGTACCATCACCAATACACATCTATTTAAGCTTTAATAAAATGAAACCAAACTTACCTTAACTTTTTATAGTTATTTTATTAATTCAAATGTCCTACCACATTTATTTTTAAATCTATAATTTAAAAAATTCAAGAATGACCACATAAATTAACATTTTTATTTTTCAGCATTTCTACTTGCTCTTTGTTAATTGTATGTTGTATTACAAAAATTGTATTGGTTAGTGTTGGTACAATTTTTTTGATACGTGTCATAATTAGATAGACTAGATTGAATTATTTTCATTTGTATTTATTTCAATTTATTTGCTAATTATCATTAGAACATCCAGAATCATGACTATCAAAACCTATATTTACCCTCAAAACACATTAGACCTACTTGGATGTGTCTCTTACAACTTTCATTTCTATAGAAGAAAATCATTATATTCAACTCAGCCTCTCATAGGCTAGTTAGTTTATCTTTTTACAAAACACAATTCTTATATTCAACCTAGTATCTCACTAGATGGTCTTCTTACCCTTTTATAGGACACAATCATCCTATTCGACCTAGTCTCTTATAGGTTGCCTATTATATTTACCTTCATCACACAATTAACCTATCTAATAGTGTCTCACATACTTTCTCATTCTAACCATATGTAAAACATGATCCACATGTTATATTTTGTATCTTACAAACTATCCTTCTTATTTTCTTATAGAATAGTGTTGACTAGTTTGACCTAGTATCATACTAGTTTATCCTCGTTTCTAAGAGGTGTTTAGCTTCCTTCCCTTATCATGAATTATTTTCTTTATGATAATAAGAATTTGAATCAAATCAAAATTATTAGTTTCAATAATCACAATATGCTTCTTAAAACACACTTTGTGGCACCTAACATGAATCAAATCAATGTCCATGTTACTGCACACAACCAACTATGGAACACCTCCTTATTATTCTAAAACACTTAACCCTTTGTTAACAATCAAAGATAAATGTGACCTTGATTACATAATTAAAATTATCTTTTTCATTAATAAAAATCCTCAACATAGAGGTAAGGATCCTATATTCATTTATAAAATCATGATGGGACCTCATCTTGGAGAAACCCATTCACCTTCACATAGATTTTACATAGGATTTGGGGCAAGCCATTTTTTTAATCTACATCTTTCCCCTCTATCATGTCTCCTTATCACACTATGACATCATCCTCTATGTCTTATTTTACCCCATGCTAGGTAATTACACAAATATGGTAGGTTTAACCTTTAGTGGGGATCTTCAAAATACCCACACACATACAAATGTTTTAGTGTATCTCATGCTACTATTACTTCTTATGCCACTAGTGCATCTCATGCTACTAATGCATCTCATGCTGCTAATGCATTTCATGATACAAATGTTTTTCATACCACTAGTATGGTGCATGCCACTAGATAATCTCATAATCATAATGAATCTAAAACTCTTAACACCTTACATAACACTAATTCATAAAATTATACTTCCACTAGCTAAAATAGTGATTAAACTAATCAAATTTTATTACAAACTCTTAACCAAATGCATATATTTTTAATTAATAATGCAAATCAAATGATTAAAATGAAAAACCACCTATTACATATAAAAAATCAACCCCAACATGCTCAATGGGGATCTCACAATCTTAATTCCCCTCACCCCCCTCAGGGATTCACATGGTAATTCATACCACAACCCATACTTATCAAAAAACATATTAAACACTACCAAAATGAACCTTTTTAACATCAAATTTCCAACATTGAAATAGGAGGTATCACTACCAATATCACTTATAATGGATCCATAGATCCTAATTTGTACTTAAAAATATTTGGGAATCTTTACAAAGATTGGGTTAAGATTAATACTTTCACTACCACTAAACTCTGAGTTAAAACACTTTTAAAAAATGCTTTAGATTGGTATAATAAAATTAAAACCCAATACATTACTAGATTGGAAGACTTAGTCAATTTATTGGTTTAATAATTCTAAATTAGTGATCTTCCCAAAAATATTGTAGGTCATTTCATCAACTTTAAACAATTAGAAACTGAAATGGCACAAGTTTTCATCAAATGATGGAAAGTTTTGTTTAATAAAGTTTAGCATAATATGGAGGATTAAAACCTATTCCACTTATTTACTAATTATATTCACCCTAAATTATAATATAACATTAGGACTCTTTTCCCAAAAACTTTGTAAGAGGCTCTTTACCAAGCTAAACGTCAATATTTTCTTATACATCAATTTGAACCTCTTGAACCTACAATGGGAAATCACATGTTTGTCAAAGATAAAACTTAACATGCAACCAATTAAGGTGTCATAGATACTTATATCACCATACACAACATACAAATCATTTATCCAAATAATACCATGGAACATGTTCCTCCACCTAATAACAATTCTCATCATAATCCCACATATTCTCAAAATAATCATACCAATGTGTACAAACCTTTGTCATTAGAAAAAATTAAAAAATGTTTTCCAAGACCTTTACCACAAGATCTTGACCCTACATTTCCTATGAAAACATGGTATGATCCAAATAAAGTTTATTGGTTTGATGCAAGTTGGGTCCATTCTCATGAAACTTGTCACCAATTAAGAAATCTTTCCATGGAATTTTTCCTTAGACCCAAGTGTGACCACGAATCCATTATATGAAAAAATCAATAAGATTATGAAAAATAACTTAAAGATTATGAAACTCAACCTAAAAATCAATATTTAAACCAAGCCGATGTTCATTTATCTATCCATAAGGATACCCTTCCTAATCATCATGACAACACTTATCAACATACCCCTACTACTAATAACATTGATAGTACTATAGATCTTAACATCAACAATAAAAATTTGGTTAACATGACTAATATTGAGGATAATAATTTATTATATCTATTCCATCCAAACCCCTAAACATCTCACATATTCAACATTTTGCATTATTCAATACACTTCCCCATCCCATCTCGTAACATTGGGGCATATGGAAACAACACACATACAATAATCACCTACAAAAACACAAATAGTACATACCTCTCATACCATTGATATAAATTATACTCTTTGATAAAATTACATACCTCAATTAAACATTCCTCAAACTTCCAAAAATATTTCTTCTACTCAACCACATGAAATACTTCAACAAACAACCACATCACCTAAGATCATTCAACCTACTTTAGACCAACCTAAACCATAAATACCTTATTAACATAGTTTTCACTACACATCCAACCTATATTCAATGACTTATTATAAAACTATGAACATTATCCAACAATCCTCTCATGGGTTATGATTAAAGTGATCCTATCACATAACTTTCCCATCTTCCATCCCAAATTCCTTTCCTAAAACTAATGAGAAATTATACTTGCCATTGTAATTGCCTAATAAAATTATTATTCTAAATGAACATCCCTCGTCATTCATCTATAGGGAAATAATCTACCTTATCTAGATCTAAAGATAGCATTCTCCAATAGTGTGAATAAATGTCCATCCTTGTTGATGAAATAGTGGACACCTCTCTCTCACTCAAACTTCCTATCTCATCCATGATCCTCGATGAGATATTTATTCATGTGGATGATCCCATTATATTCATTGGCATTAAAATATGTGATTTCCACGTTAAATTTTCTTTAATTGATGAAGGTTCAAGAACTTATGTTGCTTACCTTGACTTTATTAAAACATTTGGATATTCAGAATGTAACCTTAAATACACGCACAACACATGCCAATGATATGATAGAAGATAAATACCTCCTTTAGGTTCTATTTGTATTCCTATTACCATTCCTCCCATCATCATTAATGTGAAATATATGATATTTAAATTTCCACTTTCCTATAATATTTTACTCTATCAACCTTAGACACATTACATGAGAGCAGTTGCGTCATCTGCTTGCCAATGTGTCAAGTTCCCTTACAATGGTGCTATATATAATATTTAAGGGGACACAAATCCTTAGAATTTTAAATAATTCTAAGAATGAGGCTTTTTTAAAATACCCACACTCTAAGCCTTATATATCATTCTATTTCAAGAATCATAATCCTTTAATTATCTTGTCAACTCTACTAGAGGCTATAATGGTCACCCAAAATAAATTGAAAATATTTCACCTAACCTCTTAGATTTAGATGATGATGAACTATATGAAATAAGATGAAACATCATAAAATACAAATCCCCTAACATAATCACTCAACTACCTCCCTCTCTTTTACCTCACTCCCATAAAAAACCTTTCGATGAAATACCAGTTACTCTAACCATAACTAACATTCCATTCACCATGCTTCCTTGATTGATAAAATAGATGATGCATGCACTATCAATTTGCATACACCCTATTATGATGATGGTTATTATTTATATGACCCATTTTTATTTGGATTCATTCAAGATAATAATACAGAGGTTATTAGATATCATAAGTATTTCTTTTAGTCTTTCATTTTTTTCTATCATTCCTTATCTTATAGTACCTAATATTAGTTTTTTTGCTACTTTTCATAGGTTAGAGATAGACCACACACATACTACACATCTAATCACTTTTGAACCTCTCAAGAGTATGTTTATGGAGCATGACACGACAATACCTTACCATTTTTATAGATATCATGATCCTTCTAATTTTCTTCTTTTATAGATGTTATCTACTCTAATTCAATACACTTCATACCCATACATACATATGGATGTGCCTAGTCTAGATTCTACTATAGATTTTCCCTTCCTTTTAATGGTCTTCTCCCATTACCTAAGCTCAATCCTCTACCATGAAAATGTACATATGAGCCATATTGTAATATTTATAGATTGGTTGATCATTAGACCAAGGATTATAATCTATATTAGTAGAAACAAGCTTCTTCATCTACCACTTCAACTAGTATACCTCCATTATCTACTAATAGACATATTTTTTGCTTCTATGGTATATGCAACCATTCCTATAATCATTAATGATAACTTAGGTAGTAAATTGATACACTACATCAAATAATTTCACATCCCAAAGACAAGACCATCCCACCTCCCAAGCTAATTCAAAAGTACATCCCTAAATATGGGGAAGTATATTGTCTTTGGCATTAATGTACTACCATCATATTTATAGGTGTTTATTGCTTCAATATCATCTCCAATATTTCCCACAATCCACTCCAACACTAATTATTCTTCATGCTATAGGTCACCCACTAATGAAGGTTCCTCCTTCTCTGTTGGCTTCACCTCAACATAGATCCACATATAACATTCATAGTAAGATACCTATTCCTCGCATTGAGTATCCCACATAGGAGGTATAGTATGAGAATTGATATTCTTATACCACACCTATGTTTTTGGTATTTATCATATGAAAAGAAGTATTTTGATGAATTTCTATGAAGATTGATGAGACTTTGATTAATGTCAGAATTCATCTACATAGTGATTTTTTAGATGTTATGGATGACATTTATGGTTAGATCTATCAGTATTATGAGTACAACATGGTGTTATCTCACATTATTTATCATTATATTATATGATTTGGATTATATTTGTGATTCATTTATATATCTTATATATTTGACCATTTTTCAAATATGATTTCAGTTATCTCTTTTACATGAACCATTATATTATGATTTATATATTTCACATGGTTTCATTCTCTTTAAATTTTTTTCATGGATTCAAACTTATGCTTGTGGCTTCTATTATTTTGCATGGATTCTTTTGTTTTATCTTTTATGATTGTTTGCTACTTTTAACTCAAGTAAAGATAATTATTATTGTGACATCATTATAAAACCCCCATTCCCTTAGTATGCTATCTTTACCATATGATTAATTAACAAACATTACTTATGATTGTACTATTTATATACACATATCTATTTTATCTCCCATTATTATTTATTTATCACATACTAAGCATACATATGGTTTAAACTTGAGATTACATACTAGTTCATAGGTAAGCCTAAGTTATCTAGTCAGTCATATCATTGGTTATTTAGCCTCTTTTAACCAAAGTCTAAAGCTCATTGGTGTGTATCAATTTTATCACTCATGTTCATTATTCCAAATTCATATGGAGGAGGAATCACAAAATCCATTAAAAATGTTAAAATTCAAATCATTTAAACAAAAGGCAAATCCAAAATATAAAAGTCTAATCACACCTAAAGATGTGATTTCCTATTTTTAGCACATATCTTATCCCCAATTAAAGATCAAACTCCACATTTGGCCTCATGAGAGATCTAAGGTCCATTAGGGTGTGGTAGGCCAGTAGATTGGGATAGGATAATTTAAAAAAAAATTGTAGTGTGACCTAATTTATCACATAAGTACCCAGTCTTTATAGTAGATCAATGACTCTATAAGGGGTCCTAAAGAATGGGGAACATGTTAAGGGAAGGTAGGTCAATTTTAATTTACTTGTTTATATAAATTTCATGAGTTTATATTAGTATTCTACCTATTTTCCTATACAACTTTGTGCTTATTATGATTAGGTATCCTTTGTATTTTCATGGTCATTAGACTCTTATCACTTTCTTTCTTACCTAATATGCCTCATGTTTACTAAGTTTTTATTATGAACACCTATGTATTTATTTGTATACTCATTATTTCATTAAAAGAATACCAATGTTTCCCCTTAATGAGTATTATTTTGTTAATTGATCATACCCCTAGGGTTTCCCTTTGTGAGTTTTAGTATAAGACCTTGGATAGGACCATAAATTTTTCATAATATATGTTCTTATTTTCCCATTATTACTATTTACCTCATCGGTATTATCCTTATGAGTTTTAGTATAAGATCTTTAATAGGACCAATCATTCCTCACAAATTAGTGCATTAAATTTCATTAATCTATTAAAACATTTGTATCCACCTCATTGGTGTTCTCCTTGTGAGTTACAATATAAGACCTTGAATAAGACAAAACATTCCTCACAAATTATCACATTAAATCCCACTGATCTATTCAGACATTTGTACCCACTTAATTGGTGTTCCATTTATGAATTAAATTATAAGACCTTGGATAGGATTAGGTATTCCTCATAATTTATTCCCATAAAATTTTATACTATGACTACATCAAAATAATAACCTATCAATATTACATGGTTAAAATTTGAGATAATTTATTTTCCATTATGATTTACATGGCATTTACATACTTCCCATCTTGATTTAGTATGTTTTGTGCTCATAAACATTTCACTTTATTTTCTTATTTTTTAACTGCATTTAAATTTACAACCATTTTATTAAATTCTCATAGTTCCCATCTTGATTTAATATGATTATTTTGATTTATACTTACATTTTTTTTAATTTTCATACTTCCCATATTGATGTAGTATGATTGATTAACTTTATTGTAAATTTTATTTCATACCACTTGTTATAACATGTTTTCCACTTTATTAAAAAAAATCATACTTCCGATCTTGATTTAGTATGTATTATACTTGTTTTAATTTGGTGTAATTTAATTATAAATGGTTTGAAACATTTGTTACTTTTCCATTTTGGTATATTATATTTATTCATCTTTTGTTTTTACACATTTCTCATTGTGATATAGTGTGTATTACATTTTATTATTATTTATATACTTTTCCAAATTATACGTTTTCATTTTAACCATGAATGTGTGTCACATAATACTATAAAATAAAATATACATAACATATTTACAATAAATATACAACAAAATTAAAAAACATGTGCTAGAAAGGAAATAAATCCATACATACATCAATAACACTACTACAAATCATAAATACAAAAATGCCCATATAAATATAGAAAATCAGTCCAATACAAAAAAATACAACTAAAAATATAATGTATATATCTTGAAGGCTATGCTCGATCATTTATATCTAGTGGTCCAGCCACACTACCCATAGATGCATGTGACTCACCCCTCTAAATAGTATGTTGTAATAAGCCAACTCAGGATATCAAACCATCAAAATGTTCCTATATATTATGGTGGAGAGTTTTTAATTATGTCATGGTATGTCATATAGGTGTATTTGTGAGTGGATTAAGTGTTTTTATAGCCTAAGTAACAATGACAAAGTGTGTAATCCTAGTGTGCTTAAAGGAGGCTTGGTTGATATTTAATTTTGTCATGATTGGAGATGTTAAAGGATGAGGATGGTGATTAGATAATGTGAAATAGGTCCCTAATATGTTATATATGATTTGAGAGCTTATGTGTATAAGTGGAATTCATCTGGTAGTCTATAGTTTTCATCTAGACAGTTTGGGTCTAATGGTAGAAAAGCTGAGTCGATAGTTTGCTAACGTCACCATTCCCATGTGGGAATGAGTCAAGGGGAGTTGTTCTTATGGTTATGATAAAATTTATTATTATTTAATATGGGATAAATCTCAAGTCATGAATCAAAGTGAATTTAAATATATGAGGGTGCAAAGTTGGATTCTAAGATAGAATTCACTGTTTTCAAATACTTAGCCAAATTTGCATGTGGCCAAAAAGAACCAAGTAAACATGTTGATGAGGTAAAAATTATCACATGTGGATGTTTTAAGAGAAGGTTATAATATGGGTTTGTTTATTTTTATTTTGAGTTCTTATGTGCCAAATTTTAGGTCATGTAATATAGCATGACTAACTATATGCATGTGAAATGTTGGGCTCCTAGGCATATTGATAATGCTTTCTATGTTCAAACAAAGCTAAGTAAGTATTTTTTTAACATAATATCTTTAACATATGGAAATTTTAGGAGAAGGTGATAATATGGGTTTATTCAATTTTTAGCCTAGTTTATTTATGCTAAATTTTATATCATTCACTAAAGTGAGACAAAATTTATGCATATTCAAAGTTGGACTTCTAGGAAAGTTTTGACATAGTTGGCTATGTGATATAAGATTTTGAGAAATCATTTTAGTGGCCTTTTATATCATATGCATGAAATTTTCAAGAGTATTTTGTGACATGGTTGGATTCCCCTATGAGAAGTGTTTCATATGGTGCAAATGCAAGGTCATAAGATTGATTGAGGCAATAAATATATCTATGCAAAGTAGGATTTCTACATGTTTTTCAAAGGTTCCCATACTTAGTAATCTATACACAAGTTAAATTTCAAGAAAGATCAATGGTACACATTTATCCAAGAAGTTAAGAAGAAGTGAGATGAGGATAGGTGCATGATGTTTAATTACTGAGTAAAGGTATAGGATAAGGATCTAAAAATGAGTGGGTGTTCATATAGATTGATTGAATGGTGTGAGTTGCATGATAAAGACCTAAATAATCCATAGAGATCAATGGAGTACATGAGGTTAGAGTTTCTTGATTGCATGAGATGAGGTTAAAGTTACTAAGGTTTAGCATTTGAGCATTGGTTCTTATACATTAAAGTTTAGACAAGACTGATGGTACGAGATTGATCTAAAGATGAGAGAACATGAGATGCGAGCAAAGTGATAAATGTTTAACTTATCATTCAAATATTTTAATTCAACATAGGGAAAAAATATAGCTTTGAATTTTATCTATATCTTTTGATAAAATTAAAAGTTTCTAGTGTTGTAAAAAGCAAAGATGAAGAGGACTCCATAGTGCATCTAATGAGCCTAATTTGAATATCTAAAGTGTGTATAGTCAAATATATTGTGGTTTAAAGTTGATTATGGTTTCATGTTTGTTCTAAAAGTGACCTTAAAAGATTAATTGAGTTTATGTAGTTATTATTTTAATGTTTCTTGGTGAATTGAATATTGGTTAGTGTTTTAGACTCCATGAGGATGCTCTGTGAGTATTTTTAAGGTATGATCAATCTATCTTGAGTATGAAAAATACTTAATAAGTTGACTATATGCTTGGTAATGGTGTTCCTATATATAAGGTCTCTATTTGAGTTGATTGAGCATATGCAGAGGTGATCAAAGGTGACTTTGATCATTTAAGGATGTCTTAAGGGACATAAAGAGTGGACCTATGTATTTTTAAGTGGTCATATGTTCTTATTATTCTTAGAGAAGTGTAAAAGATCTGAATGGGTCTCCTTAGGACCTAAAAGTGACTTAGGACTATTTGAAAGTGTGTTTTGCTTAAGTGTGACCCATGTGAGATGCATTAAGGGTGAAGGCATGTATTATGTTTGACAAGGATTAGTGTGGACTTGATAATTCATGAAAGATTTATATATAGTGAAATAAAAGATGATGATTTATAGACTTTATGAAAGACTTTTGAGTGAGATACTTGTATGTGAGATAGTTATAAAGTGAAGGAGAGGAGAGAAGAGTGAGAGTGTCCAGCTATTGGGTTGATGATCAGATAAGATTAAGGATTGTGTGTATAATTTGTAGGTCATGTTTTCTATGACAGTATAGTATTATTGTAGTTTGAAGTTGTGAAAAGATATTTGAGTGTGCATATGAGGATTGTTTGAGTGAAGGAGAGAGTTTGTGGTATGCCTATGTCAGTGGCTTATATGATTTAGAGAGATAGTTTGTGCATTTTTCATATAATCAATAGGTCCATCATTAGGTGTTGAAGACATCAACTTTATGGTGGAAGTATTCTTTTCAAGGAGGGTCTAAAGGACTTGATCTTCCATAAGGGTAGTTATTCTTTGTGAAATAGGGTTTCACTAAAGACCTTTGGTCAAAATGACTTCATCAAGGTTGTCAGATAGAAGGACTTGGCTAAATAGGTGGTCAAAATGACTTGATCATCTTGAGGGTAGGTGCTCCTCGTGGAAAAAATATTTCACTAAAGGTCTTAGGTCAGAAGGATTTGACCAAGGTTCCTACTTAGAAGGACTTGATCAATCTCTTGTTTGTGATCATCTTATAGGATAGTAATCCATGTGTTTATAGAATTAGGAGTGGTTTTTATTTCCCAAGAGGGTTTCTCACATAGATACTATGTTATACATGTGATATTACTTTATGTTCATTATTCACTTCTATGTATGATTTGTATGCTTCATGATTGATTGTATTAAATGCTTAAGTATTTTCAAGGGTTTAGAAATTGAAATGAATTATTCTACCACTAATTCACGCCCTTTAGTGGATTTTACCTATAAAAATTATTTTCAAAGTGAGGTCCTTTGTTAAAGGCTTGACATCTTGAAGGTGATCTAAGATACAATGTCTAGCTAGAATTTGGAAGGTGGTTTCTCTACTAATCAAGCACCAATGTTCAATGTATCTAATTATGTTTTTTGGAGTGTTAGGATGAAGACATAAATTATGTCCCTAGGTTGCGATGTATAGCCATATATTTTATATGGTTATGTTGTTCCTGCTATTCCTCCATATAGTTTTACAAACAAGAAGCTATTTGAGAACAACTCTAAGGCAATGATTGCCATCACTTATGGTATTACAAAAATTAAGTTCACTAAAGTAATTCATTGCACAATTACCAAGGAAATATGGGATAAATTGAAGAATATTTTTGAATGAGATTCAAAGGTTAATTAGAAAATTTGTAGACTATTCGAAGATAATTTGAGAGTCTCAAAATGAAAGAAGAAGATTCTGTGGCATCCTTTCTGTAGAAAGTTGATGAGATTTTAAACACCATCATAGGTCTTGGAGATAACCTTAAAGAGGCTAATGTAGTTCAAAAGGTATTAATTTCTCTATCTATTAAATTTTATCCGAATGATCTTCTATATAAAGAAGTCATGATCTTACTCAATTGAAGATGGATCAATTGCATGGCACCCTTACTACATATGAGATGAAAGTAAATGATGATATACCACCAAAGAAGAAATCAACATTCAAAATGGAGATGAAGCCAAAAAGGGAGGTCAAAGACCATAAAACCAAGGAAGATGACATTTATGATATTGATGAGGATGAACTAATTGCTTTGTTTATAAGGAAATTGAAAATAGGTTCAGGCAAGTATAAGGGTAAGCTAACTTTCAAATGCTTCAATTGTGGAGAGGTAGGACATTTTGATAATAAGTGCCCTAATCTAGGCAACAATTTAGGTGATAATTTAAGTGATGGTTCTACCCCAATTGATGATGGAACTTTCAAGAGCCATAACTTTTGCACCATAGCTCCAATTGACTCCACATTTGAACTATTAGAAAACTAAGAATTAGAACATAGTGAGATGGCATAGAGATTTTATTAGTGGGTTTTGACCCCTAAAAACCCAATGAAAGTGCCCCAAATTTTAATTTTAGTAGTGTAGTCTAAAAATAGTAAGTTTCTAAAATTAGGAATTCCTCGAATTTTATATTGTTTTAAATCATGAAAGTCAAACCAATTAATCTCCCTCAAGATTGGTGACCTTACACATCCTCACCCTACTTTAAAAATGTGTATAAATGAAGATGTAACCTAAAATGGAAATGATACATCTCTTCCCAAAGATAAGCATATAGTTTTATTACATGCTTGAGTAATAAAACATCTCTTCTCAGAGAATTCATTATCACTATGTTAATTTTGTGTTCTTGAAATATCTATCAATCAAATTTTTTGAGTTTTAGATCATTCCCTCATAAGTACAAGAAGGATATGAGCATGATTAAGTTCATGATTATGGTAAGAGATTATTTAAGTTTAATAAAAAAAATGGATTTAAAATATTTCATAACAAGATGAAGTATTCCAAAGATAAGAAGAATCTATACACCAAAGAAGATTGTAGCTCATCAGATGAAAGTGAAGATAGTGACTCAGAATATGATCATGAATATGATGGTCCTACTGAAGATGAATCTTAGTTCATGGTTGAGGAAGGAAGTTGCTCACATCATAAGGAGTCTACTTGGAGTGATTTAGATAATGATGAAGATGAGGTGGAATATGAGACTGTATTGATGAATGTTCTTGAATAATTAAAGATTGAGAAGAAGATCAATAAGAAAATGAAATATAAAATCAAGGACTATGAGAATAAATTTAGTGTGTATGAGGTAAGAATGAATGAAGACACCAAGGAGCATGAAGATATGATCAAGCATCTTTGTCATCAATTAGAAATTTTGTCTATAAGCCTAAAAGCTAAAGAAGATGTATGTTCAAGATATGTTAAAAATGAGTCTTTGAAATCTAAGTTAGAGAAGAGATCTATTAATATCAAGACATTTTTGAGATTTGAAAAGAGCTCATGTGATCTAGATAATATTCTAAGTGGTTAAAAGCATGTTAGTGATAAGACTGGTCTTGGATACAAAGAAGAACCAAAGACTACAACTCAAGACAAGATGAATACTAATGTGAACAAGATGGATCATCATTTGAAGAAAAATCATTAGATAAGGAATGAAGATGTTAGCAGAATAAAGACAAATCAGATCAAACAACCAAATGCCATGAGGTATGCAAGTTTCAATGGTTATTGCTATATATATATATATATATATATATATATATATATATATATATATATAATTAGTTTGGGCATAGAGCTAGAGAATGTATAAGACCTGTTAAGAATGAATTTTCATAAAACTATGATGGGGGTAATTATTCAAATGGTGTAATAAATGTTGAGTGTTTTAACTATCATGATATAGGACACTTTACAAAACATTGTCTATTTAAGGTAAGGCAAGATGAGTTTCCTTCAAGAGACATTGAATGCTATAGTTTTAATGAACTAGGACACATTTCAAGATTTTGTCAAAATTTGGAAAGATAGGAAGATATTTTTGAAAAAATTATGGTGTGATTCAATTTTGAAAAGAGAGGTCACATTGCTAGGTTCTTCAAGCAAAGGCCTACAAATTCGAATAGGTTCAATAAGAGTCTTAGAGTACACAGAAAAAGACAAGTTAACTCATGGAGACCAAAGGTGGTAAGTAAGAGTTATGATGAGTCTGTAGGTCTAAGTAATATGTTTTCTATGGTGGAGAATGCTTCAGAAGTTGATGAGTCCAAAGAGGTCTCATTGTCTACTCATGTTAAGAATGAAGAGACTAAGCTCAAGGAGAAGAGCAAGGTACTAGTTGAGGCTAGTTTTGAGGTAAGTATGGATCCAAGTGAACATCTTACTATTGTTGAGGAAGATTCATTCAAAGAATATCAATTGTCTATACTTAGTGATGAGGTTCCAATCTACAAGGAAGATTATTTATAAGAAGAGGTATGTCATGAATCTACATTGTCTACATGTATTGATAATCCAATCATAGAAAAAAGGGAGAATGTTGTAATATTCAAGGAAGTTGTTTCTCTAAAGCCAAAAAAGAAGAAGAATAAGAACTATAAGTATTAATTGAGCAAGGATGAGAAGGAATATGAGGTCTTTTTTTGTTTTAGAACATTGAGGTATAGAGGTTGTCTCTATCGATGTTTCTTAAGGGACTCCTTTCAATGGAGAAGTATTGCTATGGTATTCATGAGATGGTTCTAGAAGACTAAAGTTGAGTTTTCTTAGTTGGAATAGGTATGTATAGATGGAAAATATGTTGAGGAAATGTAATGATGTTAATAACTATATATGAAAGTAGTTTTCAAAGTCAGATTAAAGGTTCCAAAATGGCAAAGGAGGATTTGTGATTTATCAAGGTAATCTTGTTACATAAAAGGTTTGTTGACCTTATTATAGTATGCCCTAGGTGGTTTTATGATGTAAATTAAGTAAAGGTTCATTATGGTGTGGAAGATCAAATCTTCGTCTAGAAGTATGTAATGTTTATCTCTATGTGTAAAAAAAATCTAGAGGTGGACATTGATTAGGTGTTATCTTAACCTTCTTTGTTTTGAGATTCTAGGGTTTTGGGTTTTACTAAAAGGGTGGTCTACCTTATTATTTGAGATCTAAGGCTTCTTAATACGTTGAAATGGCTAAATGGGTTGTCAGATAAAGCTGCATAGAGATTTGAAGGTTTGTGGTTCTCAAGTTTTTCATGTTTTTGTCAAGTTAGAGGACTAATTAGGTAGTAAGGTTTGTTAAGTATGGTGTAGAGAATGAGCTAGTTGCTGAAATTTGGTGTACCTAAGGGGGCATATGAGAGTGCTCTAGATATGATTTTTTAGGTATTGATGTTATTTTTACAAAAAAAATTGGGCTCTACATGTTCTAGTTAGGGCTACAAAGAGTCTAGACATGCATAATTTTGAATATATGATTTTTGTTCAGCTTCTCCAAAAATAACAAAACATAAATGTTTCAAGGTGAGTTCTCAAGTTTGGTTTAGAACATGTTTCCTAATTTTTGAGTGGTATGATGCTCTGTTGGTGGTCATGGAAGCATCATGTGAGAGAAGGCTAGTAAGCCTATGTGGTGTTTATTCATGGTGTGTGGAGATCTGAAGGTTCTCAAATGATGAAATGGCTTAGAGTTCTTAGGGGGAGTCCCTCTCAGTTGTTTCTTGGTGAGTTCCATCATATTTCAATTTTTTTTGTGTGTTTTATCTTTATTAGTTTCTATGCTTGTGAAAAAGAGTGTTGGCATGGAGCAAGAGGAAGCTTGTCAAGACAAAAAAAGGTAAGCTCAAGGTAAGGGGGATTTTTTATCATCTTTCTAAGATGTTCATATCCTATTTGATAGTTGTTTCATGTCCTTAGGATCATTTGGTGCCCAATTTTTCATTGTATCAAAGGGGGAGAAAGTTACAATTGTGGGAGTGCTTGAAGAGAGAGAAGGTGAGTTATATATTGCTATATATGATGGTTGTTAATGTCAATGACAAAAGGGGAGATTGTTGAATAATTTTCATTGATGTCATGGTATGTCACAGAGGTGTCTTTGTGAGTGGATTAAGTGATTTGATAGCCTAAGTAACAATGAAAAAGTGAGTAATGCATTTATCCTAGTGTGACTAAAGGAGACTTGGTTGATCTTTAGTTTTGGCATGATTGGAGATGTTCACAAATGAGTATGGTGATTAGAGCATGTGAAAGAGGTCCCTAAAATTTTATCAATGCTTTGATATCTTATGTGTATAAGTGGAATTCTTTTGGTAGTCCATAGTTTTCATCTAGATAGTTTGGGTTTAGTGGCATAAAATCTAAGTAGGTAGTTTGAACATGTCACCATTACCTTGTGGTAATGAATGAAGGGGAGTTGGTTATATGGTTGTGATCAAATTTATGACTAGTTGATATGCACTAAATATCAAGTCATGCAGTGAAGTGTTGTTAAATATATGAGGGTACAAAGTTGTCTTCTAAGATATAATTTGTTGTTTTCTCATGTTTAGCCAAATTTGCATGTGGCCAGAAAGATCAGAGTAAGCATGTTGATGAGGTTAACATTCTCACATGTGGACATTTTAGGAGAAGGTGATCATATGGGTCTATTCGTGTTTATGCCTAATTTCTTATGTGCCAAATTTTAGGTTATATTATGTAGCATGAAAAAAGATATTCATGTGAAAATTTGGGCTCCTATAAATTTGGATAGTGTTTTCTATGTTCAAATAGAGCTAAGTCAGCAATTTGTTGACATCATATCTCACACATGTGGATATTCTAGGATAAGGTGATCATATGGGTTTGTTCAATTTTAATCCTAGTTTATTTTCACTAGATTTTAGATCATGTAATAAAGTGCAAAAAAATTTAAACATGTTCAAATTTGGCCTTATAGACAAGTTTTGACATAGTTGGCTTTGTGACAAGATTTTGAGAAGGCATTTTAATGCCTTTATATATCACACACACAAAGATTTCAGGAGCAGTTTGTGACATGGTTAGATTCAAATATGCAAGGTGTTCATGTGGTGAAAAATGCAAGATCATGAGATTGATTGAGGTAAAAGATATATAGATTAAAAGTAGGCCTTCTAGGTGTTTTTCAAAGGTTCCCATTATCATGCACGAGTTAAAGTTTGAGCAAGATCAATAGTACACATTACTCCAAGTAGTCAAGAAGTTGTGAGATGAGGATAGGTGCATGAGGTTTAATGATTAAGCAAAGGTATAAGATAAATATATAGTGGTGAGCAAGTGTTCATATAGATTGATCAAATGATGTGAGTTGCATGATAAAGACCTGATTGATCTACAAAGATCGATGGATTACATGAGGTCAAAGTTGCTAGATTACATGAGATTATGTCAAAGTTACTCAGTTTTAACATTTGATCGTTGATGCCTATACATTAAAGTTTAGACAAGATTGATGGTGTGAGATTGATCTAACATTAAAAGGACATGAGATGTGAGAAAAATGGTTGAAGTTTAACTATGATTTATATCATTCAAATATTTGAATTTAACACAAGGAAAAACTAGAGTTCTAAATTTTGTCCATATCCTTTGATAAAATTTGATGTTTTTGGTGCTATAAAAATAAAATATTTTGAGGACTCCATGGTGCATCTAATGAACCTAATTTGAAGATCTACAAGTGTGTACTATCAAAGATATTATGGTTCAAAGTTTACTATAGTTTCGTGCTTGTTCTACAAATGACTTGAGAAGATTAATTAAGTTTATATAAATATTGTTTTGATGTTTATTGGTGAATTAGCTATTTGAGAGTGTTTTAGACTCATGAGGATGCTCTATGAGTATTTTTAAGGTATCATAAATCTATCTTGAGTATGAACAATCATTAGGAAGTTGATTGTATGTTTGGTAATAGTGTTCTTGTGTATAACATCTCTTTTTGAGTTGATTGAGCATATGCAGAGGTGAAAAAAGGTGATTTTGATCATTTGAGGATGTCTGAGGGGATATCAGGGGTGGACCTATGTATTTTTAAGTGGTATTGTGTTTTTATTATGCTTAGATAAGTTTCAAAGAGATGAATGGGTCTTCATAGGACCTATAAGTGACTTAGGCATATTTGAAAGTGTGTTGTGCTTACGTGTAACCTATGTGATATGTCTGAAGGGTGAAGGCATGTATTGTGGTTGAAAATGATTAATGTGGACTTTATAATTCATTATAGTTATCTATATAATGAAATCAAAGATGATGATTTATAGACATTATAAAAGACTTTTGAGCAAGAGAATTATATGTGAGAGAGTTGGAGAGTGAAGGAAAGTAGAGGAGAGTTAGAGTGCCTAGCTATTGGGTTAATAAGCAAAGAATATTAAGGACTATGTGTATTATCTATAGGTTATGTTTTTTATTATACTATAGTTTTTTTATAGTTTGAAGTTGTGTGAAAATATCTAAGTGTGCATATGAGGACTATCTGAGTGAAGAAAGAGAGAGGTTATGCCATGCCTATGTGAGTGGCTTGTATGAGTTAGAGAGAGTTTATGCAGTTATAATATAATCAAGAGGTCCATAATAAGGTGTTGAAGACATCATATTTAAGGTGGAAGTGTTATTTATAAGGAGGGTATAAAGGACTTAATATTCCTTAGGGTTAGTTACTCCTTGTGAAATAGGGTTTCACTAAAGAGCTTTGGTCAGAATGACTTGATCAAGGTTGTAGGTCATAAAGACCTAATCAAACAGGTGTTCATAAGGACTTGATCATCTTAGGGGAATAGTTGTTTCACTAAAGGCCTTAGGTCAGAATGAATTCATCAGTCTCTTGTTTATGATCATCTTATTTGATAGTAGTCCATGTGTTTATAGGCTTGAGAGTGGGTTCTATTCCCCAAGAGGTTTTCCCGCATAGATCTTGTGTTATTTATGTGATCTTACTTTATTTTCATTGTTTAATATTATGTATGATCTATATGCTTCATGAATGATTATATTGAATTCTTAAGTATTTAAAAAGGTTTAGAAATTGAATTGTATTGTTTACCACCAATTATTAACCCCCCCTCTCAGTGGGTTGTAGCTCTAACATATTGGCCACTTAGGCTTGTCCACATCCAAGACATATCAACTTAGCCATATGGGAAACTCCCTCTTGGGAAAATGCCTTCCAAGCTTAGGCCTCTCCCTCTCCAACTATTGAAGGTTAGTTGTAATCCCTCTCCATGTGTTTCTAGCTACCTAGCTACTTCTCCCACTAATTTAAACCATCTAACATATATTGGGAAAAGTGGTAAGACATGGTCCTCCATAGCAATAGTATCAAAATGCCCTAGCACCCTATCCAAAATATCTTGGTTAGCACCTTGAATAATGACACTCTATCTAAAATCCTCAAAAATATCTACCAAACACAAAAATCAAATATGCATTAGATCTCATATTTATTTATATCTCCAAAACATCTATCCATACCAAGTTTATACACATAATATTTTACAAATTTTTATTGATTACTCACACTTTGTATATTGTCAGAACCTATTGAGTCTCAATCTCTTTAAGTGCATTCCTTAAGGGGTGAATCAAGAAAGAGACGTGTATACCATTGGTGTTTCATAAGATTGTTGTCCCTTTTTTCACTTGCCATCTATACACTCATCTCCTAAAACCATTAATCCTAAGCTTATTCTTCTCAGTCCTACCCATTCCAATCATTTTCCTCTTTCCATCCTCTTTTTTTTTGCCTTGATTCCATTTTGGACTATCTATTGTACTAAGTTAACCATAGTCAACCCTATATAGTTTAGGGTTATTTTTCACTTTTTGGGTTTGTTAGCCTTTTAGCTGACCTAGCTTAGACCTAGTGAATTATCACCAAAAACATATAGGGTCAACCATGGCCAACCTTATAAAACCAACATTTATGGGAGGATTTAGGGAGAGATTCACAAATATAAATAAGTTCATTTACAACCATTTTTTAGGAGAGAAGTGAAGAAGAATAAGTGTGAATGAATATATGCTTATTGACCATTCTACTTGAAGAATAAAGATTAGGGTTCCATACTTTCTTTGGAGATATGGATCTTGTCTTGTGGAGAAGTCTTTTGGATGAAAGATACGTTATGTAGCCTAAAGCTAATTTTTATTTGTTATCCTTACATACCATAATAATATCTCACAAATAACCTTGGCCAAGGGAGAGATTGAGGCTCAATGGGTTCATCTTCAAAGTAAGTATTTTTAACTTTATTTCTCCTTTGTAAGAGTAGATAGATAATATAGTTGTGCTTCTCTTCCCATGAATTAGGATTCTATATACATTGACATGAGTATATGTCTTATATGCATGTTTAATTTTATTTTTTTTTTAATTTATAATCCCCACTTTGTGCCACAAGCTTTGGTGTGCACTAGATTAGATTTGCTTTCTTGTTTATTAGAATGAATTGAAATATCAAACCTTAGGAATATTTTAGGGGTGTTATGTGATTATGTTAGAATTTAGGCTTTGGAACCCCACCTCACATGGTGTATTTTGACAAGTGATCCCATAATCAGGTCTAGTGGATCCCCATATTGGTCATGCTCATACTTAACAAATGTCTTCCCAATCAGAAGTGTAGGTATGCTCTATCTTTTCTGAGCTATGATCGATTTATAGACATGATGTATTCTTTATTTCATATATTTTGGTGAACCTAATGTGAAAATAACCCTTGAAGTATTTATTTCACTTTTTTCATTATTTTTATCATATATCTATTGTACTGGATTGACTCTATTGACCTAATTTTAATTTGTGTGCATAAGTTTTTAGGAAGAGGCAAATAGATTGACCTAGTATAGGTTTCCAAAATTTAAAATTTTTAATTCAAGTTACTAGTTCAACCCAATCAACCCTAAACACTTGAAGTAATCCAAACTTAGCTATTAGATCAACCCTGGTTAACCCTATACACTTTCAAGCATTTAACATCAAGATTCTACAAGGCTTGATCAATCTAGTTGACCCAGTTAGTAGAGTTTTCAAGAATATTCTAAGGTTCTTGACTAACAATATTCATTATCAACATTTTTATCCACCAAGGTTCCTTTTTATCTCTCTATCTCTCATTTTTTATCCTTCGTTTCATATTTTGTATTCTTCAAAACTACCCTTACATAGTCAATTGAATTGACCCTATCAACCTAGTTTTGTGTTTTATGTGTTATTTGAATAATTAGGTTGACCCTAGTCAACCCTATTCATGTTAAGACCTTGCTTTTATACTATAGGTTAGACCCTATCAACCCTATTTTATATTTTATGCATATAGTGTCAACACTATACCTTGTTTCAAGTTAGAATAAATCTCTATATGATAGTAATTACTTCACACTTTCTTTTCTTATTGCTTGTATGCTTAGAATAGATCACATAGTTTAATTATGGGTTTTTTAATTAATTGTTTAGTTTCACTATTTCTATTTAATGCACACAGCCAAATCACATAATCTAAACAATCATTTTAACATTTGTCTACCCAAGGCCAACCTATTTGGATTTCATCACCAAGAGGGAAGCTGATTTGATACTCTAGTCAAATATAAATCTGGCTAAGCACCAGACACCCTTATAATTATAGTGTGTGAAGTGAGGGGGTAGGCCCCAATACCAAGCTTGTATTATTTCCACTATAGTCCATTTCGGTCCAAACTACCTAGAACCATCATTAGATTGATATCTAGTTCCTTGCATTACATCAAACTTATGATCACATTCAAAATCATTTATTAATTATCTAATAAAACTTCTTAGGTTGACCAATTAGCTATTTACTTTTCAATTTGATTACTTTCTATTTATTTAATTGTGTGTGAAAAAACTTGCATAATCCATTATTAGTGCAAGATTTTGTATTGTGTGCTTCAAATTTATTGGCCAATGTTGATCCAATTGATTATTTGTTTCCCTTCAATTCTTACTTTCCTAGATTAAGTACAAAAAAATTCTTATTTCAGTTCACAACTTGTTAAAAACTTTCTTTCTTACGTATCTATTATACTAAGTCAACCTAGTTGACCTTGTACCTTTTTCCAGCCTCTATGCACTATACAAGATTGACTTAGTTGACCCTATACTATATATAACCCCTTTTACCTCTTTTTCCATCCCTTGTGCACTGTAATGGATCGACTCAATTGATCTTATATAATTTTGTGGTACCTATTTTTATTCTAGGTTGACCCAGTCAACCCTGTACTATTTCAATCACTTCCCAACTCTTTGCTTCCTCATATCTATTCCTTTCCATTAATTATGAAATTTTTTCTTGACAGTGACATTGAGTTGTAGTCAATAGACATGATCAATCTTACTAATCCTCATAGGGTCTCCAATAGATAGAGTAGGGATCCTCTCTTGGATGCTAGTAATGTTCATATTTTCACTTGTACAATGAATTATGGGACCCCTCCTAATACCTCTTCATGAAATAATATTATTTTATCATTAGAATACCAACCTTAATTAGATTATATGCCTAGAATGTTTTTTTATCTCTGAATTTCCTTAATAATGAGGAAAGGATCTTTCTACCATTTATAATATTATGATTAGTTGTCAAGTTGAAGACCCTAATTCACCTACTCCTACATTCTCAACTATATTTGGGGGCACCACTTTCTTTGATTCTTAGGCACTTATTTAGATTTTGACCCCTTCTCATACCATTACCTCTTCTTCTCTAACCTCTTCCACTTCCATGCTTGGTATATAAAAAAAACATGATAGGTTTTACATCTAGTAGGCCTCTCTTAAGATCCACCATCCTTAATCCATCTACTAGTGTTTCATTTTCTACCCAAGGAAATCATGCTTCTAGTTCTTTTTCATCTCAACCATTCACTAGTCCATATTTTGATACACAATCAAATTTTGCCACAAGTGCATTAAATTTTCATAATTCCTCTCTAACTATCAACACCAATAGTGGTGCCCAAGACACTAATCCCAACACTAATGCTTCTAACAATTCTAATAAAAAACATCAACTTTTGTTGTAAACTCTCAATAAAATGAATATATTTTAAGCTCATAACACAAATAAAATGATAAGAATGCAAAACCACCTTCTCCACCTTCAATCTCATCCACAACCAATGGTTTGGGGCACACATAACCAAAATATTCACCCTCCTCCTCTTTGATATTCTCAAGGCAATCTCATTCCTCAACCTACTTTAATTAAAAAACCATCAATCATCTACAAAATGAACCTCTTACTACTCAAATTTCTAACATTAACATAGGAGGTATAACACCTATAATTTATTATAATGGATCAACCGATCCCACCCTTCATTTTAAGACATTTGGAAATATTTATAAGGATTGGGTCAAAATAAATACCTTTTATGCTACCAAGATCCTTGCCAAAATACTCACAAGTGATGCCTTGTAATGGTACAATCAATTTAGACCACATTCCATTACTATTTTGGAGGATTTAGTGAATTCTTTAGTTCAAGAATTCCAAATTAATGATAATCCTAAAAATGTTTTGGCACATTTCATAAATTGCAAACAAAACAAAAATTAAACCACTCAAGCCATTATTAAAAGATGGGAGACTTTATCAAATAAATTTAAACATAATATAGCCAATGACAATCTTTTCCATATCTTTACCAATGCCCTCTTTCCTAAAATATAATATCAAGTTCATACTCTCTCTCTCTCCACGTACATTAGAAGAGGCTATTGACCAAACTAAATGTCAATATTTTTTTATGCATAAATTTTATCCACTCCAACCTTCTATGGGTCCTCATCTCTTACTAAAGAACATAAACTATAATATTACCAATGATGGTGTTACATATTCTTATGACACCATTCACAATGTTCAAACTATTTTTCCTAACTAATCTTTAGAACCACCTCCCCCTTCTCAATAATTTACTAATACACATTTATCTTCACCAAACAACATCAATTTTCACAAACCTCTATCCTCAAATAAATTGCTTAAGCATTTACCAAGACCTCTTCCATGAGATCTTGACCCTACTCATCCTATGAAATCCTAGTATGATCCTAACTAGTTTTTTTGGTTTCATGATAGTTTAGGTCATTCTAATGAGACCTATAGACAACATCATAATTTAGCTTTGGATTTTCTTCTTAGACATAATTTTTATCATGATTCTATCATTAAAAAGTATCAATAATCTTATCAAATTGCTTTCAAGGATTATAAATCACATGACAAAACTCAATCCTTAAATCAAGCAAACACTTATTTATCTATCTATATGGACCCTCTTCCTAATCACCAATCGATTCAAGAGACCCAAGACAAGCCCACCCCTTCAACCAAAAAATTTGAAAGTCTTGTTGAACCAACTTCTAAAGAGAATGTGGTTAGCATGACTAATATGTGAAGGGTGGTGGATTTCATTGATTCCTAACCTATCTACACTCCATCTAGAACATGTCATGTTTTCTAGGATTCTTCTCCAACTCATTTAAATTATTTGGGGAAATATGACCTTATTACTTTTTATGATCCAATTTATTATTCTCCCTTAGATAACACTTCCCATTCTATTTCTACCACTCTCCCATCATCTTCTAACACTAATGATAACCAAGCTTCTACTAACACTTATTTTAATACTCAAAAATAGCTTGAACCAACTACTTCATCATCTCAACATGATTTCAAACCTTTTTCTAGACCTTCTTCTCATTCTTATCAACAAAAATTCCAATGCACTTGGGCTCTTCCTTTCAATGACCTCTTTAACCATTATGCACCTAGATATAACAACATTATTATGGGCTATGATGAGTGTGATCCCATTGCAGAGCTCACTAATTTCCCATCCCAAATTCCATTCCTTGAGCTTATGAGGACTTATCCCCATCATAAAAAACATCTTATGCAATTACTATTTGAGATTAATGTTCCTAGTTCTCCTCTAGCAAGATGGGAGACATATTTATCTAGTTTTAAAGATAGTATATTACAACAATGTGAAGAGATGTCTATCAATGTTGATGAAACTATAGACACTTATATTTCCTTAAAACTTCCCATAGTTTCTATGATTCTCAATGAGATTCTACTTCATGTTGATTATCCTCCCTTACTTACTAGTGCCTAAATAGGAAATATCCAAGTTAAGCCTGCATTGATTGATGAGGGTTTTGACATGTGTGTTTCTTCTCTCCATTTCATTAAGACTCTTGGGTATTTAGAATGCAATCTCAAGTCTACACACAACACATGCCAAGGATATGATAGAAGGAGAATTCCTCCTCTAGGTTATGGGTGGCATCCCATTATCATCCCACCTATGACTATCTATGTGAAGGTGATGATCTTTAACTTCCCCCTTTCTTATAACATCTTGCTTGGTAGGCCATGGAATCAGTATGTATATGATCTATTACTTCTTTTGCCTACCAATGCATTAACTTCCCTCATAATGGATCCATTTATAGGATTCAAGGTGACACTAACCCTTATAATTTTGAATGATTCCAAGATCATGGTGTCTTCAAGATTCCTACTCTATAATCTTTGCCAAGGATTCCATTCCATGAGTCTCAACATCTTAACTTTCCTATCAGTTCAACCTGAGGTTACAGTGGGCATCCTAAGCTCATTGGTAACATTCCTCCCAACCTTTTAGATTCCAATTATGAGCTTGATGAGATTAACCTCAAGATTAAAACTTCTGATCTCTCACCTCATCTCATCTCATAGATTCTTACTTCCTTACAACCTCACTCTTACAAGCCTCATTATGGTGACATGCCTATAGTCTTGACCAATACTAGGGATTCTATTCACCATATTTCATCGAATGATAAGGCCATCACTACTTGCATCATTGCCCTTCACACCCCAAATTATGATGATGGATATTCCTTAGATGATCCATTATTAGGTAGTCTTGTATAGGCCCATGACGCTTAGATTGTCCATTATCATTCTTTTTTACATGTGTATTTTCATGCATCCTATCCTTTTCCTTCACTTATAGTTCTTGATTCTTTTATTTTTCCCCTTTATCATAGGGTAGAGATGGCACTGAAACCTCCAATTTTTGAGGAACCACATAGGACTATGCTCATGGATCATATTATGACCAAGCATTACCATTTTTTTAGGTACCCTAATCCTTGTAGCTAGTTTACCCATAAGGTTAGTTCAAATATCCTTATACATTCTATAGATCTCACCCTTCCCTCAGTAGAGCCCACTATAGTTGAGCATCATCTTGATCCTACTATAGTTGTGCCTATTTCCACTCCTACTATTGTTGAGCCTACACTTGTCTTTGAATCCATTACTCCTTCTATTAAGCCTAGTTTCATTCCTTCCTCATCATCACCCTCCCTCGGTGATGGTTTGCCTAAAATGGATCCTCTACCCACTAAATGGGCTGACAAGTATTATTTAACTTCTTATACTCCTATTTCACCTCCTTCCATAAGTATTTCTACTAAAAGCACTCACAAGCACATCTATTGCTTCTATGGGATAGATCATCATTATTCCACCCATTGTCTTAAGTTGAAATAATATATTGATATGTTGTGTCATTCTTCCTCTTCATCAGACAAATCCATACCTCCCCCATAGGTACTTCTTGAATATCTACCCAAGTATGGCAAGGTATATTATTTATGGCATCTATGTGGCACCCATCATACATATCATTTCCACATCCTTTAACAACATCTTAGGGATCACCTTGTAGCCATTATTTTACCTTGTACCAATCCTCCCACAAGTCATTCCCATAAGAAGGATCCTCCTTCTTCTCCCAAGAATCTACCTCCTCTAGTTCCATCACCTTTTGTGATCCCTTAACCATCTTCTTTGCCTCCACTCAGGATTCCTTCACCTATGGATCTTCCCTCACCTATGGATCCTTCTCCATTGGTTATTTTTGCATCTCCCATAGATCCTACTCTCATGCATTCTCTTAACCATCCCTTACCTAATTTCCCTCTTTATCGTGATCCTTCAATCATTCCTACTTTTTATATGGAGGAAATTAGAAAAGAAGTCTTTGCCCAAAATTAATTAAATATTGATGAGACATTAGTAACATTTCATCTCTAGATTCATAAATATTTATATGGTGTCTTAGATAATGTGTGTGGACATATTTATCAGTATTTATCAACACATGCATGCTCCAATCTTATATTTATCTATTTATTATATCATTTGACACTTTGTCATATTTTTCCTTATCATTTATGGTGATTTCTTACCTATTGTACTATATATTTCTTATCTTATCATTTATATTTTGAAAATGATTGTCTTTCTTTATCATTGTTTTCCCTCTCTTGCTTGAGTTTTTATCAAAACATTTTTCTTTATTATTCATGATTGTTTGCTTTCTTATCTCCATTTTTCATGATTAATTACAATTATGACTTGGTTATACAAACCATGTTCCCTTTGATCGTTATCTCCCTTTTACCATGTGATCAGTTAACAAACAATCCTACTAATTACTATCTCCTTACACCGATCCTCTTTTTTGAATCTCCTTTTTCCCTTCTTCCTTTTCCATAAACTAAGAATATACATGGTTGAGACTTGAGATCACATGATACTTCATTGTCAAGCCTAAGTGTCTTAGTCAATCTTTTTCTTTGGTTACTTAACTTCCTTTAGCCTTAGCCTATAACTCATTTGTGTGTATCACTACATCTCTCATGATTGGTCATTCTAAGTCTGTATGGAAGAGGAATCTTAAATAGCCATAAAAATTTAAAATCCAAATCATTTAAACAAAATAAAATGATACAAAATGAAAAAAATATTCTTAAAATTAAAATCACACTTAAATATGTGATTCAAAGCACATCTCCTTATTATAGTCAATGATCAAACTCCACATTTGGCCTCACATTAGATTAGAGGTCCTTTGGGGTATGGTAGGCTAGTAGATTAGAAGAGGAGAATAAAAAATATTTTAGTGATACTTAATTTCTCATGTAAGTACCCAATCTTCACATTAGACTGATGAATTTGTAAGGGGTCTTGAGGAATGGGGAAAATATCATGGGAAGGTAGGTCCATTATCCATTTTCTTATACCAATCTACTTTCATGAGTTGATGTTAGTAGCATGCCTATTTCCTTACAAAGATTTGTGTTTATAGCAAATAGGTTTCATTTATACATAGATGATCAGTAGTCACTTAGTGTCTTCTCATGTCCTTAGTATGCCTCCTGTATCCTAAGGTCTTCTCATAAGATGCCTAAGTCTTGATTTTACATTCCATTTTTCATTCCCTATATCCCTCATATTTCCTCTTGAGAAATATTATTTTGTTTACTAATCACTCCCCTTAGGATTTCATTTGTTAGTTGCATTATAAGACCATGAATAGGACCTGACCATCCTCACAAATTACAACATTTTCCCTTCCTATTACCCACATCCTTGTTTACCTAATTTTTCTTATTTATTCCACCCCAATGGTGTTCTCTTTGTGATTTATAGTGTAATACCACATATAGGACCTGATATTCATCACAAAATTTTATAATACCCAAGTCACAAACAAAATTACATGTGTCACATATGAGATAAGATTCAATTGATTATGAAGTCACACGTCATTGACATGATTTCCAACTTGATTTATTGTATTTTATGGTTCATTATTATATTTTTATTTTCCAATTATATGTAAGAATATAACCATTTCTTGAATTTTTCATACTTCCCAGCTTGAATTAGTGTGATAAATTTAAGACCAATCTTTTACTAATTTTGTTTTCCTCTTATACTTCCCATCATGATTTAGTATAATTGATTGAATTAATTCTTTTTATTAATACAATTTGTGCCCTTTTACATACCTTCCATTTTATTACATTGTTTTTCATACTTCCCAAGGTGAATTAGTATTATTTTACTTGTTTTAATTTTGTGCAAAAGACTTTCACTTTAGTTTAAAAATAAATCCCTTCTTACCATCTTGTTTTACCATTTCTTTATTCTTTATACTTAGTCATTTTTTTGTTATTACATATTTCCTAGCTTGAAATAGTGTGTAGTACATTTTCTTGATTGATTATATTTTGTTAGGGTGTGGAGCTAAAAGATTCACCTTAATGCAAACTGGGAGGTTTCTGAGCATGACAGTCGTCAGTGTCAGCAGGCCACAACCGACGTCAGTCAAGGGACAGCGCAAAAAGAAACCGACATCGACAGGGATCGGCCGGCATCAGTCACCTCCAGTCAAATAGGGACCGATGTCAGTCGCCTGTGGCGGTTCCAAAATTACTGTTGACAAATAGTCAGTTAAGTGAAGCGAGTGTTTGCATGTTAAAGGGCTAATTATTGTCACGAGCTACATGTCTAATTATTGTAATTAGAGATCTATTTTTGTATGCATGGGATCTTGTTTAAAGACCCATGAGGCATGTATTGTAATCAAGCAGGCAAGTAAAGCATTGAAGCAAGGAAGCAAGGTTAAGGAGATCTACAGGTGTAAGGTCAAGGAGATCAGCTGAAGCATTCAAGGAGGGGATAACAACTCAAGTTGTTGAGTTGGTTGTGCTGAGCAAGAGAGAGAGGGAAGAAGGTCTTGAGGTGTGGCAAGCCTTTGAGGTGGAGGAAGAAGTGGCATCTTCCTTATTGTATTTTCTTTTAAGAGTATTTAATACAAGATTGTGTATTGTCTCTCAAATTCTTTGCTATTTCAAGTTTCTAGTTACTTAGCCAGATAGGGACCGACGTCGATCACCTATGGCGGTCAAAACTACTGTTGACAAATAGTTAGTTAAGTGAACAGAGAGTTTGCATGATGAAAACCAGTTTGAGTCTTTGAGCCATTTGTCTAATTATTATATGCATGAGATCTATATAATAGACTGATGGGATGTATTTTTAGGTGGAGAACTTGTAGAACTCAAGTGGGGAACTTGGAGAGTTCTTCCCATGGTGGAATCAAGTAGGATTCCTCATGTATGTAAGATCAGGTTTGATATGCAGGTTGTTGCAGGATCATGGTGGAGATCTACATGTGATAAGTAAGATCAGGTTGGTCTGCAAGGGTGTGTATATGTGAGGGTCAAAAGGAGATCGGCAAGGGAGCAAGATCCAAGGTGACAGCAATACATCAAGGTGCAGGATCATGGTGAGATCTACTTGGAGTACCGGTTTGTACTCAATTGTACTGGACGTACAATGAGGTGAACAACAACTTGTGTTAGATGTGTGTTGTGACCTATTGAGAGAAGATTGCTCAGGTGGAAAGATTACTGGGAGACTTTGAGGAGGAAGCCTCACAGAGGTGGAATAAGAGTGTGATCTCTTTATTGTAATTTCCTTTGTAATGAGTTGAATACAATTATGTGTTGCCTCTCATATTCTGTGTGTTTTCTCATTGATAGTTATTTGTTCTTCTAGTTATTTTTGCATGTAAGTTGCTTATACAATGGTAATCATGTGTGCTCTTAAATTTGACAAGTTGTGTCAGAGCTTTGGGGAACTTAGGTCCTATCAAATGGTATCAAAGTGAGGTTGGATGTTCTCAGAGCGAGTTTGGCTAACAGATGGCCCAGATCTGGTTAGTGTGTGTTGATTACAGGTTACTCATAGGGGTTGTTGTTTGAGTGGGAGCATAGCAATGGCAGAAGAAGGTAAGCTGAGAATGAAGAAATTTAGGCACAGGATTAACACCACAAGGAGTGTGGTGGGTAGTCTTCAAGTGGGAGATTGAAGAGGAATACGATCCAAGATGCAGATTAGACAGAGTACTGGTATAGGTACAGGTGCAACTATTTATCTCCAAGTGGGAGATTGTTAGGGTGTGGAGCTAAAAGCTTCACCTTAATGCAAACTGGGAGGTTTTTGAGCATGACAGTCACCGGCGTTGGTAGGTCACAACTGACATCGATCAGGGGACAACGCAGAAGGAAACTGACATCAGCAGGGATCAGCTGGCATCGGTCACCTCCAGTCAGACAGGGACTGACGTCGGTCGCCTATGGTAGTTAGAATAGCTATTGATGAATAGTCAGTTAAGTGAATAGAGAGTTTGCATGATGAAGACCAGTTCGAGTCTTTGAGCCACTTGTCTAATTATTGTATGCATGAGATCTATATAATAGACTCATGGGCTGTATTGTTAGGTGGAGAACTTGTAGAACTCAAGTGTGGAACTTGGAGAGTTCTTCCCATGGTGGAATCAAGTAGGATTCCTCATGTATGTAAGATTAGGTTTGATATGTAGGTTGTTTCAGGATCATGGTGGAGATCTACATGTGATAAGTAAGATCAAGTTGGTCTGCACGGGTGTGTATATGCAAGGGTCAAAAGGAGATCAGTGGGGGAGAAAGATCCAAGGTGACAACAATACATCAAGGAGCAGGATCATGGTGAGATCTACTTGGAGTACTGGTTCGTACTCAATTGTACTGGATGTATAATGAGGTGAACAACAGCTTGTGTTAGCTGTGTGTTGTGACCTATTGAGAGAAGATTACTCAGGTGGGAAGATTACTAGGAGCCCTTGAGGAGGAAGACTCATAGAGGTGGAAGAAGAGTGTGATCTCTTTATTGTAATTTCCTTTGTAATGAGTTGAATACAATTGTGTGTTGCCTCTCATATTTTGTGTGTTTTCTCATTGATAGTTATTTGTTCTTCTGGTTATTTCCGCTTGTAAGTTGCTTATACAATGGTAATCATGTGTGCTCTTAAATCTAACAAGTTGTGTCAAAGCTTTGGGGAACTTAGGTCCCATCATATTTTTCCAAGTCCTTTTTGCCTATTTATTTTTAACCATGAATGTATTTTAGAAAAGAAACCACATCTCATATATTTCCTATAGAATATAAAACAAAGCTAAATACATGTGCTATAAAGAAATATAAGTAAATCATCCACAACCACAACCATAATGATAACATAAACAACCAACAATAATATGCCAAAATGATCCATATATATATATACATATATATATATACATATATATATATATACATATATATATATACATATATATATATATACATATATATACATATATATATATATATATATATATATATATATATATATCATGAGTTTGATACAAAAATACAACCATATACAATGCTCTAGATCTATGGTTGGGCTCCATCTTGTTTATATTGTGCCCTAGTCATGCTACTTGCTGAGGCATCGATCTGACTCCTCCAAATAGTACAGTGTAAGGAGGTCATTTGGGATCTCAGTCCCTCTATCTGTACCTATAGGAGTGCTACTTACACCTATGATTGCATTATATGGGTCTAGATCTCTATCCTCTACATCATTATAGCTAGATGCACAACTCTCTCCTTAATTATGGCCTACCATGCCCACATCTCACCTATCGACCCCTTACATTTTCCTAAAAAATTATATTTTTTTACTTTCTTCCTAATTCCTCTTATCCTATTTCCTATATTTCTATTTTATACCCCTAAAATCTAATTTTGTCTCATTCTAACATCTATAAATGCTTAAAATTCAAAAATACTAAAAATACACTTAATTCAATATAAATTTCAAAAATTTGTTTGAGATTCATAGTTGCATACCTGTAGTGCACCTGTTGCTACCTCTAGAGCCTCTCCATATCCAACTTCTCGTCTCCTCACCATCTAAGCTTGTTTGGTCTCTAGAGATCTATTTTCTCTATTTCACAAGTTAAAATAACAAATTACTTATCTTTTCCCCTATTTTAAAACATTTTTCAATATTTAATTTTTTTAATTATTGTCCTGCAGGTTCCTTCTTTTGTCTATATCTTTATTTTTACTCATCTATTTTCAAAACCATAAAATGCATTAGATTTGTGATGACATAGAGATTTTTTTCCACTATAATATTCTTATTTTTCAAAAAAAATTATTTTTGTCTATTTTTTTTAATAACTTATATAGGTTCACCTAGTTTTCTTTACATTATACAACTTCACTTTTTCCTGCAGTCTACTTATTTTTCTACAACACTAAGATAAGTAAAGGAATGTATTTTTCAATTATGTCCTTTCCTTTATCTTATTTTATACTCATTGAACTTTACTTAGCATCAAAATTATGTGTTATCTTTTTTCTATTTCTTAAAGCACAATCCCTATTACACCTACATGACATGTGATGAGCTTTGAGTGGGGCATATGTATACATAATATTTTAAAAATTTTATTTATTAATAACACTTTGTATCTTGTAGGAACCTATAAAGTCTCAATCTCTTTGAGTGCATGCCTTAAGGGGTGCATTGTAAAAGGTGTGGATAGACCATTGGCTCTTCATAAGATTATTATCTATTTTTTCACTTGTCATCTACATACTCATATCCTAAAACCATTAACCCTAATCTTACTATTCTTAGTACTACCCATTCCATTCATTTTCCTCTTTCCATCCTCTTTTTTTCCCCTTAATTCCCTTTTAGATTGTCAGCTATACTAGGTCGACCATGGTTAACCCTATATTGTTTAGGGGTATATTTCACTTTTTGGGTTTGTTAGCCTTTTGGCTAACTTAGCTAAGACCTAGTGACTTGTCCCCAACAACATATAGGGTGGACCATGGTTTACCTTATACAACCAACATTTTTTAGAATATTTAGGGTAAGATCTACCTATATATACAAGTTTATTTCCAACCATTTGTAAAGAGATAAGCGAAAAATAATAAGTGCAAATGAACATCTACTTATTGACCATTATACTTGAGGAATAAAGATTAGTTTTCCATACTTTCTTTGAAGTTAAAAATCTTGTATTGTGGATAAGTATTTTGGATGTATAGATAAATTATGTAGCCTATAGTTGATTGGTCTTTGTTATCCTTACATACCACAATAATCTCTTACAAAACACCTTGGCCATGAGAGAGATTGAGGCTTGGTAGGTTCATCTTCAAGGTAAGTATTCCTAAATTTATTTCTCCTTTATAAGAGTAGATAGAAAATTTAGTTGTGTTTCTCTTCCCATGAATTAGGATTCTATATACATTAACATGGGTATATGTCTTCTATTCATGTTTAGTTTAGTATTTTGTTTTTATTTTATTATTTTTGGGAAACTAGGGTATAGAATAAGAGGAAAAATCTAATTTAATATGGTAAAATATATATTTTTATCTAATAATTTGCATGAGAAATAAAAGTAAACTTATCAAAAAATGGAATAAAATGAGTGATTCAAGAGCTAAAAATTGAGGTGCAAGACTAGGAAACTATTATGAATCTAGATCTAGCCTTCATTTTTTGATTGGATAAGAACATTGAAAGTGGATATAAGTGGCACCAGTGTTGTAGTCCACCTCTTCTGATATTGTCTTGAGGACGTAAGATTTTTGGGTTTTGTTCACCATGTTTGTGTGAACCTATGTAAAAAAAATTTAGAGGATTAAAGTCAATAGAGCTCACTATAAGTCCATTTCAATCCCTAAACCCCATATTTATCTACTCACATATAAACAAGAAATGCATCAAAATTAAAAGGAGGAAAAACTAGGTTAGGGGAAGAATGATTGCATAATCTAGAACCCATATTATCTTGATTGTTTCCTACATTAACCCTCAAGGTAGGGTCTCAGATCAAATTTATTTCTCCCTAAGGGAACATGCATAATAAACACCCATGATATATGAAATAATGACTTTTTCTAGGCCCCTCCTTGATCAAGCATGTAAGTCTATATGTGATGCAGAATGCTAAGCTATATTATTGATTGATTTTTAATTATGTAATGTGCCAAATTAGTAAGTGATAGATATAAAATGACTAGTGAAGTATTTTATATAGGAGACTCATTATTTTGAATTTGAGAGATTTATTTGCATTTGCTCAATATTAGAAAACTTAGGGATTAATCTAAGAAAGGGGTTAGGACTCAACTAATGAAAGAAACTATCTGTTGGAGTTAAAAATGACCCTCAATAAGAGTGCTAGAAATGGACACTAGTTTTATTGGCACTATAGTAAATTTCTAACACTCCTATCCTATAGTCTTAGGACTTGGGGGGATGGAAAGTGGATAGAAAAATTGACCTGGCTAAGGTGGAATGACTATTTGAAAGGGTCATGATGACTAGAAATAGGTAAAAAGGTGACTCAAGCATAGAATAAGACCAAGATGAGTAAATAAAGACATGAATAACGTGAACAAGGCTCATATTCTCCAGTTAGATTTTCCTATGAAAGGAATATAAAAATACATGATATGTGTGGTTGTTTAACCAATTTATAGTGTATATATTTTTACTTCTAACCTCCATTTTGTGCCATAAGATTTGGTGTGCAATAGATTAGATTTACTTTCTTGTTTATTAGATTTAAGTGAAATATCAAATCTTAGGACTATTTTAGGTTGTTTCATGATTGTGTTAGATTGTATGCTTTGGAACCCTACCTCATATGGTGTATTGTGACAAGTGATCCCCTAATCAGGTGTAGTAGATCCCCATATTGGTCATACTTTTGCTTAATAAATGCACTCCCAATTGGAAGTGTAGGTATGCTTTATCATTTTCAAGGTAGATCTATTTATAGACATGATGAATTTCTGATTACATACACCAAGTGATTAAATAACTATGCATCTAGTGATCTATCTAAAAACTTAAAAATTAAACATTAATTACCAACACTAAGTCACAAACCATGGTATCCCCATCAACCCAAACACCAAGAAATTTCATTTTAGGATACCTATATTCAAATATAAATCTTAGAGACACCACTTATGCATGTCATGGTCCTCTCCTCATCTATCTCTATATAAACTAACTGTATCAAGCCTCTATCATGGGATCTCCATGTGCAACTTCTATCTCCTATGTCTTATCCCTTGAATAATGATTCTATCTCATAGGTTCTCATAGTGATAGCTATAGTGATATCTATATTAATTTTTGTGTCTCTAGAGGAGCCTCACATGCATGTTCACCCTATACATCTAACACTACAACATCCTTTGTCTCTAGCCTTGCTTCTCTCAGCTATTATACCTAACTCATCTATGATCTCACTTGATGAGGTCTAATGGAAATTATCTCTATAGGTAATCATGCACCTCCTCTACCTATAATATCTTTGCCATGTTGTTCCCAATGAGTATGCACTACTAGGGGAGCCATAAAATGTGGTAAGCCTAGATTTTTAGGTAAATGAGCTATAAGACGTGGCTCCACCCATGAGGTATAATGTCTAATAATGCACACAAGCACTAATCCAATAGCCACAATAGATAAAGATGACCAATTAGACATAATATCATTATAGGCTTTCCATAAAATCTTCCTATTTTAACTATTTTTAAGGTCAAGACATGGGTCATAACACATACTACATAATCTTATCACCACCTCACATAGTAAACATCTCATATATGTAGTTACTCAATAAAATATTGTGGTCCATAGTATTCTACCCTTAGGTTAGCATACCATACATATCATTCATGAGCTTCACCCAAATAACTAAGCCCAAATAATATAGATTACCCTTTTTTAAGATTGGCTAACATAAGGCTAATGTATACAATGACCTTCTAGATGAATGAAATGGTTCAAATATATATATCAAATAAGCATAACCATAATCTAGAGTAAATCATATCTAAGACAGTCACCTAATGGGATAGGGATTACCTTTCTTCCTCAGCCTCTAACATATCATAAATAATATTAATCCAAATAATGGGAATTCCATGCAAATCATGGACATCATCCAAGGTGATGCCCACCTCTATAGTATCCCCATCCACCTCCTATTAGAAAGAGTTGGTCAGTTGTTCCCATGCTCCTAGGAACACGATGACTAGATAAACACTAAGAGGGATCCTTCACATCTCCATGATTCTTCTAAATAACAGGGAGGCTAGTCATGCTAGGTCATTGTCTGTCAAACTCTCTAGTAAGTCTAGTAACCAAGATGCATCCACCAAGTGCCAAAATCTCCACCGTCTCTATAAAATGTCAAAAACCATAGAATGTATTAGATATAAATATAAAATATGATAAATTTACATTCTTAAATTTATTAAATTATTAAAATTTAACTACTTCATCAAACTTTACTTAATACTTTCTACTTTTCACCTTTTCCTACATAGTCAATTCTTTCTATACTAAATTGGTCCTGTCACCACTCTTTAACAACTATGTCAGCCCTCTACAATATAATTGACCCATTTGTACAAATAAAATGATCCCTTTTATACTAAATTAGGGATTTCCCATCTTTACATACTATATTGGCCTTCTACTGTAGATTTGGCCTCATTTAACAAACTATATCAGCCCCTATTACATATTGAATTAGACAACATGTATTAAGTTAGACTTAATTTTCTAAGTCAACCCTCTAATATGAGTTTGACCATACCTAAAAATATTATATCAACCCTCTTCTATGTAATCATCAACTTTTTTACCTCTCTCTTTCCAACTAAGTCAAGCAAACCAACTATATTCGAAAATAGCAGTGACTTTTTAGCTATTTACCGTAAATGTCTTAGGTATTTATTGGATTGACCCTTTCCTACCCATTATCCCACTTTGTTTCTAATTTACCTAAAAATTTAATAGGATAATTTTCATTACCTAAAATTTACCAAATATTTGTTTTTTGTACTTAACTTAATTTCAATAAAAATTACCATTTTTTTCTAAATTAATGCATTACTTACCTAAGTTGCACTAGATACAATCATTAGGCATCCTCCATGTCACATCTATCATTTCCTCACCATAGTCACTTTTTATGCTCAAATTAGTCACTAAAAAATCTTTTTTCAGCTAATAAAAAAATTACAAATGAATTATTTTTAACGTTATTTATATTTACAATTGTTTAATTACCAAGCATTTTCATCTAGATTTTGTTTATCAATCATAACTTTGTTTCTAATAACTCTTTTTGAACCAATAAATGTTATGAAATATTTATATTTTACATAATTTTTATACATATTGCCTATATATTTTTAAAAAAAATTAATTATAACTTTTTTTATAGGTTCACCCAATGTTTCCTACATTGGACACCTCTACATTTCTCTCACTTCATTTCTACTCTACAACACTAAGGTAAGTAGAGGTAGGTATTTTTCAATTTTTTCCTTTATTTTATCTTATTTGCTTCTTACTATAATTCACTTATCTAAAAATTATGTGTTTTTTTGTTCTTTTCATGAAGCACCATCTCATGTTGCAACTACATGACAAATGATGAACTTCAAGTGTGGCACATGTATACATGTAATATTTTAAAACTTTATTAATATCAATTATTTATGTTTTGTCTCTTACAAGAACCCATTGAGTCACAATATCTATGAGTTCATGCCTTCAAGGGTGCATTGGGAAAGGAGTGGGCAGACCATTGATGGTTTTCAAGATTATTTTTCCCTATACCACCACTTAATACCAACATAAGTCCCTACTATACATTTATATAATTTTTAACACCTCGATTACACACTTCTCCAAGAAATTATCTACCTCAAATAGTCCTTACCTAAACCAAACCTTTTTCTACCATCCCTCAAAAAAAATTTAATAGTCAACCCTATTTTGAGAATTGAGCACATTTTAGGACTAAGTCATCCCAACCGACTTAGTCTGGGACCTAAACTATTCTATTTCCTAAACAGCTAGGTCAACTAGGCCAATTGTGTTGACTAAAATTATGGAAGGATTTAAGATTATTTCTAGATATATAAAAACATCTTTCACCTCATTTAAAATATAGAGAATCATTCATTTATGTGTTTTTATATACTTATCTTTATTAGTGTAGGTTTTTATTTTTCCCTATTTATTAATTAGGGAATATTATATATTTGTGCATACATGGAGTTTTCCTACATTCATGGGATAGGCTAGCTTATGTGGAGATTGTGTGTCATATTTGTGTCATAAGGTGTCATAAGAATGGCATAAGATACTCCTATTTTGGGTATGGGAGTTATTTCTCTATTCTTAGCACCTTGTCACCACCTTTTGAGGAGTCTATTTTTGGGGTGCTTTGACCACCATTTGTAAAGGAGTTACTTTCTGGCTCTCCTATATGTATTCTTCATTTTGGTCATTTCAGGTTACTAATTCAGATTTGGTTTCTCCATTTTGTTTTGTGCAATTTATCTTCTTGTCATTGTCAAATTGCTTTAGCATCTTTGTGGTGTGCACTTGTTCATCTTGTGTGATCACATCTTCATTGCATTCACATTATCCGGATTCTGGCAACAACAACTCTGATATGGTATCAGAGCAAAACCGGTAATCTTGTGTATGTTTTTGCTTTTAGCTTATTTTGAAATCAAGAGGAGTGGAGTTTTTTTATTTTTGATCAAAATTAAAAATAAAATTCTGTCCAAATTTGGTATTGGTTTCTTGGAATCCTTGTGCTTTGGGTATCTTGGCTATCTTCAGGTGCTTGTTTTGCTTGTGTTCTTGAGCACCATTGTTGTGTGGAACAGCAGAGGGAGAAGCAGTCAGTTCTTTTGGTCAGCAGCCTCTAGTTCTGCGCCAAGCTTCTGTCCTTCAACAAAATTAGCTTCTACACCTAGCTTCAGCCCTCCTTCAGGTGTCCACGCCATAATCTCCAGCCTGTTGCTTCAGCTGAGTCAACTTTTATCAGCTGTGTCCTACCAGCTAGGCGCCTTAGGCCGTACGGCAGGTCTGCTGTCTTTTTTTGTTTTTTGCAAAAAAAATTTCAGATTTGCGCCCTCCTTGTTTGGACGCCACATATTCTTGCTTGCTGTTTGGTCTAGCTTCTGCGCCTATTTATTGAGCTCCATTTCTGCCACACATCAGGATGTATGGATTATATAGGTCTGCACTTAGTTTTTTTGTCTTTTCTAAGTCAAAATCTGCACTGTGCACTTTTGGACGCCCCTGCCTTACTTGGCATCCTATTTGGCACCCTTTGACACGTGGCATCCTTCAAAATTGTCTTTGATTTAATATTTTCAGTTAAAATTGACTTCATAAACCAAAAATCAGTCAATTTGACTGAATAATAAACTTTTTAGACAATTTTGTAATTTGGGGATTTTCAAATTAAATCTTGTATTTTCGCCTGTCGAAGACGAAGGGTGAGGCCCGGGTTGGTAGGAGGCCAATTCCCCCTCACAAAAACCTCATTTGGATTCTTCATTCCGTGCCAAATCCAACGAGTGGTTGGAAGGCCAGTTTCTCTCCTCATAACAGCATTTTTTTAACGTTTTAGTGCTTTTTTTTTGTAAAAACACTAGTTTACGGGAAAATTGTAACTTTAAAATCTTGCAAACGGTAGCTCAGTTTTGGGTGCCATTTTTTGCAAAAGTGCTTGTAATTCAATTCTCCACAGCGTAGACTTATTCTTTTTCAAAAAAGCACTAGTTTGTAAAGTGCCAAAATTTGGGTCTCCTAGGACGCATTTTCGGCTGAGTCCGACGTCCTATTTGCTTTTGTCTTGCACTGATTGCTCTAAGACGCCTTTTCGGCTGAGTCCGACGTCTTTTGAGTGTGCACTTGCATACTTGGGGGGGCTCAATATTTTAGGGGGGTGTGATTGCTTTTCACAACTTGCAACTTCACTTTCATTCTCTTTTCTGCATACAATCACAACTTGCAATCAACACAACTTCACCTAATTTCAGCTAAAAATAGATTCTTTCCAACTCAAACCCCTAACACCCTTCAACTATCATGAATGGAAAGTTAAAATGTCTATCATTCTTAGAAGTAAAGGGTTGTATAGGATCACAATGGGTACAGAAGTAGAACCTAATACAGATGCTGAAAAGGTTAAGTGGTACAACCGTAGTGATGAAGCCTTTGGGTTACTGAGTTTGTCTGTGTCTCTAAAACTACTCTTCCACTTAGAATCCTCCCAAACTCCTAATGACATATGGGACACCTTAGAAAAGTTGTTTGGGAAGCTTGATGAGATGAGAGGTCATGAGCTCGAAAATGAACTCATAAGTCTAAGTCCTAGTAACTTTGACACCCTACAAGACTTCTTTACTAAGTTTAAGGCCCTTAGATTGCAATTGAAATAATGTGGGATAGAGAAGAAAGATGATCAACTCATACTTTCTATTCTCGCAAAGTTAGGTCTAAGTTATTCCATCTTTGTCTCCACTTTCCATGCCACTAAAAGTGCCCTTGGCACTACATGGAAAATGCCTTATTTGGATTCATTCATTGCTGACTTGACTAGGGAGCAAGATAAGCTAATTCAGATGGGCACAATGAAGTCTACTCAACCCCAAGCCTTGATAGCTGGAAATGGTAATGACAAGACTTCAACAAAGGAGAAGAAGAAAAAGAACAAGGATCAAGAAAAAAAAAAGAAAACACCAACCCTACCAAAAACAACACTGAATCTTCATCTTCCAATGTTAAACCTAAGAAGGAGAAGGTTAAGTGTGCCTATTGTAAAAATAATGGGCATGATGAACACAAGTGCATAAAGAAACAAATAGATCACCTAACTCATCTTCTAGAGAAGAACAACATAGATGTTCCTGAGTCCATCAAGCAGAATTCATCAACCCAAGATTCTACTAAGGCAAAGGGCAAGGGTAAGGAGAAAGAAAAGGGCAAGGCCCTTGTAGCTACAACAGCTTCCACATCTTCATGGGTCATTGACTCAGGTGCTTCTCACCACATGGGCTCTTCACTAGTTGAGTTTTCATCTTTAGAGCCTTGTAGCATGACTTCAATTAGTTTGGGTGATGACACATCAGTTTCCGTTGCAGGGAGAGGGTCAGTTGAAATGGAAGGAGGAACATTCAACAATGTTCTAAGTGTTCCTTCTCTTTCAACCAATCTCCTATCAGTGTACCAAATCACTCACATTGGTCGGGGCATGAGAGTTGAGTTTTCACCAGATTTTGTATCTATCAGGGAGTTGCATAGTGATACTACAGTGGCAGTGGGAAGGGTAGATCACCAAGCAAGGTTATACACCTTTTCATATTTTGCATCAGATTCTTCTCCTACAACATTGCTGACTCATTCAGATGGAGTTATAAAATTATGGCATGAGCGGTTTGGCCACCTTAACTACCGCTACCTTGAGCAACTTTGCAAAAATGACATGGTCATTGGCTTGCCTCGTGTCCAATTATCAAAAGGACTTTGTGAGGGGTGCTCCCTTGGGAAGCATCCCGAAGCAAAATTTGACAAAGGCAAAGCTTGGAGGGCTTCACAACCTTTGGAGTTAGTCCACAGTGATATATCGGGACCCTTTCCCAAACCATCTTTCACAAGGGCCAAGTACATCCTCACCTTCATTGATGATTTCTCTAGGTACACTTGGATATATTTTCTCAAACAAAAGTCTGAAGTGTTTGAATATTTTCTAGACTTCAAGGCTCTTGTTGAGAAACAGAGTGAGAAATCCATCAAGGTTCTTCAAACTAATAATGGAGGAGAGTATGTTAGCATCAGGTTTGAGCAGTTTTGCACCACAGAGGGGATTGATTTGCAGCGCACAGTCACCTACAGTCCTTCACAAAATGGGGTTGCAGAATGCAAGAATAGGTTCTTGAAAGAGATGGGTAGTTATATGATTCACTCCAAATCCCTAGCACCACAGTACTGGGCCGAAGCCATCAATTGTGCTTGCTACATTCAGAACAGGGTTCCTCACAAAGCTTTGAAAGGGATAACACCCTTTGAAGCTTGGCATAAAAGGAAACCTGATGTTGAGCACCTTAGAGTTTTCGGATCCCCAGCCATGGCCCGCATTCTGAAGAAGAAACGCAAAGCTATGGAACGTCAGTCCAAGCCTTACATCTTTGTAGGATATCCGGATGGTATTAAGGGATATCGCCTTCTAGATCCCATCACACATGAGTTGTTCATCGAGATAAGTGTCCATTTTCAGGAGAGTCCTAGAGACTCAACACTTGACACTTCTTCTCCCTCATCGGATCTATTTCTTCATGATGATTCCTCGTCAAATTCAGATCAGCCACAGCAGGTTCTTGAGCCAGAGTCATCTTCTTCTTCTTCGAGTTCAGACAGTGAGGATAGTGATGCAGAGTCATCCACCTCTAGTCAATCAGAAGATGAGGAGTTAGCACCTGACTCGCCCACTTCTGGGCCACTTTGGGCCAGACAGACACTTGAGAGTGCTAGTACATGGGCAGGAGACCCCGCAGATGACAGACGTACTAGGGGGGATTTTCAGAGAGATCCACATGCCTTCTTTGCTTCAGTTTCGGATCCATAAACTTTTTGAGAGGCATCGGGGGTACCTGAGTGGGATAGTGCTATGGAGGAAGAATATTCTTCCTTAATCAAAAATCGCACTTGGGATTTGACTTCACTTCCTAAGGGAAGAAAGATGGTTCGATGTAGGTGGATATATCGGACCAAATTTGCCATAGATGGGTCGGTTGAGAAGTATAAGGCACGATTGGTAGCCAAGGGTTTCTCACAGGTGGCAGGCATTGACTACTTAGAGACCTTTGCACCCGTTGCAAAGATGACTTCTATCCGACTCACCTTGGCTATTGCCGTAGCACATGGTTGGGATGTGCATCAAATGGATGTGAAGAGTGCCTTTCTTCACGGAGACCTTGAGGAGGAGATCTACATGGAGAAGCCACCAGGGTTTGTTCAGGATTCTTCCTTAGTATGAAGACTTAGCAAATCTATCTATGGCCTCAAACAGGCCCCTCGGGCTTGGTATGCCAAGATGGATTCCTTCTTTCTCACACCAGGATTCACTAGGGGCCATTCTGGTCTTAATGTCTACTTCTTACGGCAGGATGATTCGCTTCTGATTTTGGTTCTATATGTTGATGACCTTTTGATCGCCGGGAGTTCTTCATCGGCTATTACAGTGGTGAAGGCATCTCTTCAGGAGAGATTTGACATGACAGACTTGGGTTTGTTGCACTACTTCCTTGGCATCGAGATCTCACAGTTAGATTCAGGGATTTCTCTTGCACAACCTAAGTACACTCTCAACTTGTTGACTTGATTTCACATGGCTGATTGCAAGACATCTCCGACTCTCTTTCTATCAGGAGTCAAGCTTGAGACTGATTGTTCTTCACCATTGGTTGATGCCACTCGGTATTGACAACTTGTTGGTAGTCTCATCTACTTGAGTCACAATAGGCCCGACATTTCATATACAGTAAGACTTGTCTCCAGATTCATGCAAGAACCCCATGAGCTGCATTGGAAAGCAACTAAGAGGATCTTGCATTACATACAGGGTTCACATAGATATGGGATTCACTACAGATTTGGCACAGAGGTTGACTTGGTTGGATATACAGATTCAGACTGGGCTGGTGATTCACAGACTCATAAGTCCACTTCTGGTTACAGTTTCTCTCTAGGTTCAGGTCCTATTAGTTGGTCTAGCAAGAAGCAGAATGCTATTGCTATATCATCCACAGAGGCAGAGTATAGGGGAGCTGTTAATGCAGCCACTGAGGCTATTTGGCTTCAGGGGATTCTTTCTGAGTTTGGCATTCCTATCAGGCAGCCCACCATCATTTATTGTGACAATCAGAGTACCATATAGATTTGTAGGAATCCGGTTCAGTACCAGCGGACCAAGCACATAGAGATTCACATGCATTTCATTTGGGAGCTTATTCATAGTCAGGTCATTGACTTGATATTTTTCCAGTCTTCAGAGCAGGTTGCAGACATCTTCACCAAACCTTTCACTGAGAGTAAGTTCATTCATCTACGAGCTCTTCTTGGGGTGCGGTCTACATCTGCAACAACATCATCTTCAGGGGGGGCCTTCTAGCCTCTTCTTTTCTTTTATGTCTCTCTTTTGGGGGGGAGTTTTTTCCTACAGGTTTTCTCCTTTTCTCTATCTTATGGGAGATTGCATTTGTACATGGGTACCTCATCAGGCCTAGTTGCCGGGACCCATTTTTTATTTCCACACTTCCCACCTAATTTGAGCTTATGGGGGGTATTAGTGTAGGTTTTTATTTTTCCCTATTTATTAATTAGGGAATATCATATATTTGTGCATACATGGAGTTTTCCTACATTCGTGGGATAGGCTAGCTTATGTGGAGATTGTGTGTCATATTTGTGTCATAAGGTGTCATAAGAATGGCATAAGATACTCCTATTTCGGGTATGGGAGTTATTTATCTATTCTTAGCACCTTGTCACCACTTTTTGAGGAGTCTATTCTTGGGGTGCTTTGACCACCATTTGTGGAGGAGTTACTTTCTAGCTCTCCTATATGTATTCTTCATTTTGGCCATTTCAGGTTACTAATTCAGATTTGGTTTCTCTATTTTGTTTTGTGCAATTTATCTTCTTGTCATTGTCAAATTGCTTTAGCATCTTTGTGGTGTGCACTTGTTCATCTTGTGTGATCACGTCTTCATTGCACTCGCGTTATCCGAATTTTGGCAACAACAACTCCGATATCTTCCATTCTACTTAAGGAGTCATTGCTTAGGGTTTCATACTTTATTTGGAGAAGAATATTATCTTATGGGGAAAGTCTTTTGGATTCATAGGAGAAGAATGATATCCTATAGCTGACCTATGTTTTTTATCCTTACAACTCAGAAAAATATATTACAAAACACCATTGTTCAATGAAGATATTGAGACTCGACAGGTTCATCTTCAAGGTAAGTATTCTTAACTCTTACTCATATTTTGTTAGTAGATAGATTTGTATGTATATTAGTTTATGAATGTATTTATCTCTCCATAATTAATATTACCTATACATTTACTTAAGTAGATTTATTCTTTTCATGTTTATTTTTATGTTTATTATCACCATTTTGTGCCAGAAGCTTTGGTGAACACTAGATTAGATTTATTTTAATTTGTTATAAACCATAAGAAATAGATAGGGTTATTGTGTGGTATTACTCAAATAGAGGCTTTGGAACCCTCTTTAGTGATATTTTATGGTAAATTACATTTAGTTAGGTTTATCATATCCATCTTTGTCATGACACCAATTGTATAAATGTACAAAAAGTGGAATGACTAGTTTGTTTTATTTTCTTCGAGTTAGGATTGATTTTTAGATCAGATTCACTTTCCCTTGTATACAAAACCCACATTTCAAGTAATATTTAACCCAATTATTTTGTGAAAATAGTGAAATATTTAAATAAAAATGTAAATCTCATTACCTTTGATACAAAATATTTACCATCCAAAGATATCATTGATCAAGATTTGCCTTTATTTATACAAGTGACCATGCAAAATAAGGGCATAAAAAGGGTGCCCATTGATAATGGATCAGACCTAAATATTTATAGCATAAACTTCCTAACCACCATGGTCATTATCACTAATATCCTTTCAAAAAATGGTTACACATATAAAAGAGTTTGATAATTCTCATAGCCCTCTAGTTGGTCAAATAACATTAGACGTAACATTGGGATAAAAATAGTTTCAACTAATTTTTTGGTATTGTCTCAATATTTACATTATAATTTAATCTTTGATAGACCTTGGATACATTTAATGGAATTTTCTCATCTAAATTTCATCCATGTGTAAAAATCATACATTATGGGACATTATTAACCATGCCTATCAATGATAAACATTTAAAATTTTATAAAATGATACATTATGAAACCAAAGAAATTTCCATAGTGGTACCACCTAAACAATGCATTCCTATTGATAATATACATATGTGTGAAATGTGTGAGTGAAGTAAAATGTATCCTTCATATCTAGATGCAAATAAGGCACTCAATATTTAGGTATGCATACATGGACTTAAAGAGCAAGAAACATTACCAAAGGAGCCAATAAAACTATAGGAGCCCCCAATATTTGAGTTTACTTTATTAGTCAATACTAAGAAGAGTGATGGCTATGTTTTAGATTACTATGATGATGATGATGATGATGATGATGATGATGATGATACTATTTATGATCTGATAGATGATAAAATGTGAAAACTAAAATTTTATCTACTTTATCACCTTTCACATTACCTATTCGAACTTATAAGTCATGTTATTATAAACTAAATCCATTTGCATGCAATATATAACTGAATCCATATAAGGGAAAAAACAAAATACTAGATGAGTATGTAAATGCTTGTTACCCCATACATCCCTCTTGGTTAAAAATATTGAGTAAACCTTGAAAGGGTCAAATGCAGCCATATCATTGAATAATGTAGAGTATTCTCAAAAGGATTCACAACACATTTTATAAATCACAACATAATATGATACTATAGATACCATATATCTATGTTACTTGGACATAGAATGATCTCTTTTCTTCTAAAAGACACATATTAGATAGTAGACTTATAATTATAAAGGTATTACCATATTATAATTATCATTGGATCATTTTCCATAATACCAATCAATGTGAGGCATTGAAGAACCTAATTCATAAATATAAGAGTGAAGGATACATACACATTATATCTAAAATGCAAAAAAAAGGCAAAACCCTTCCTATCTTTCAGAAGAGAACTATCTCTCAAAGCAACCAAAATATTAATATTTAACCAATACAACTAATACTGATGGGGTATATTTCCACCATCTCTAGTTTGATAACAACTACAAGGATACAAATTTTGGTACCACACTTCTTGCACAATTGGGACATATTAAAGATGAACTAATATACTCTCCATTAATTCTAGAACCTTGAGGATACATCCTATTACCTATCACCTAAGGTCCATATGTGTAAAATTCAACCATATGGATATTAGACCATAAACCACATTTGAAATTAAAGTTTGGAGAAAATTGGCTAGTCAAATGGAATACAAGCTAGATACTATAAATATATGAATTACTTTTTTCAATATGGATACAAAAATTTACATATAACATGATGAGTAGGGTTATTTTTCCACACCATTAGCTTCAAGTAAACCATTTGATATAAATATTGAAGAGGTGGAAGTACATTGATATAAACAAAGCTTAAAATAAATTATAAGTGGCCCTACATATTTTAATGATGAGGAGTTCCTTTATTAAAATTATTCCCATATTTTGGAATCTGCTCTTAGAAATATTTAAAAGGAATCTCTTAGGGTGGAAAGGAGCCTTGCTATCTCAAGCTACCAAGTGCCTTATTATTCAAATCACTCTTCAAAATATACCACTTTATCTCATGTCCTTATTTAAGAGTCCTTCCAATATAATTATCAAGATTGAGAAGATTCAAAAGTGTTTCTTGTGGTCAGGGGCTGACAAGCATAATACATATCATATTATAGCCTAGGAAAACATTTTTTAACCTAAATCTTTGGGTGGTTTACATATAAATAACTTAAGATTAATGAATTTATCTCTTACTACAAAGATGTGTTCACATATTCTTAAATAAAATATGTTGTGGACTAATGTTATTAAAAATAAATATCTTAATTGTTTAGATATTTATGATTTTCTCTCCATTGATAATCTGTTTAGTGGCTCCTCTTTTTGGAATAATATTGTTTATTATAGATCTCTCATCATAATGATAGCTAATAGAAGATTGGTAATGGAAATATCATATCCTTTTGGAAGGATAAATGGTGTTTTTTTATCTTTTCTCTCTTTATTTCCTTATGGGCAACCTTTATGCAATCCTCTTTCTTCTATCTTTGGGGATTTGGTGAAAGACTACATCAATGTGGATAACTTAAGGAAATATTGGAATATTTTAATCCTACAATGGAGGAATCAAGAGTTATAGGTCCATCTTCAAACCCTTCAAAATAGTTTACATGTTTGCATCCATTCTAGTGATAAGCCAGATGAACTAATGTGGATAGGTACTAATCACGGGGATTACAGTGTTAAAATGGGTTACATGATTCTTAATAATCAAGTTAAGCCTAATACTCTTTTGAATAATATTAGAACAAGGGTATTCTTTCTAAAATCAATATTTTTCTTTGGATTATGATTAAAAATAAAGCTCTCCTAGTGGAAAATTTAATCAAAAGAGGTCAGATGATTCACAATAGATGCATTTTATGTAAGAAGCGTAAGGAAATGACTAATAATATTTTTATTCATTCTCCTTTTGCAACTACTCTTTGGAGCAATATTCTTGTAAGTTTTAATCTTTAGTGGGTCACACCAAATAATATTCAAGATTCTTTAAAGTAATAGAAATCTAATTTCTAGAAAAAAAAGAGTGAAAATTCTTTTGAAAGTTGTTCTTTCCCTATACTATATGGACCATTTGATATGAGAGGAATAGCATAATTTTTTAAAGAAATTTACATCAATACTAACCATGCTAGTATTAATATTTTCTCTAGGACTAGAAAAAATCTTTCTATTTTTAAGATCAAGGAAGACCAACAACCTTCTAAGATTGAAGAGAATATTGTTGTTAGATGGAACATTCCTTTAGTTTTAAACTCTTTACTATGGATAAGATTAACTATAGGAAAATTGTGAAATGGAAAATTCCTCCTTTAGGTTGGATAAAACTTAACTTTGATGGAGCTTCAAAAGGTAAGCCAGGAATTATTGGAGGGGGAAGAGTCTTTAGAGATAGTAAAGGTGGTTTCATTGCTGCCTATACTAGAAACATGGGAATCCATTGAAATCATTATGCTGAAGCTCTTGATGTTCTTTGGGGCCTATACTTTATTAATTATTTGGTTATTGACAAGCTCTAAATTGAAGGAGATTCTTTAAACATCAACAAGTGTCTTAATAACTCCTCCACTCCTAGTCAGACTATTAAACATTTTATTGATAAAGGACTTATATTATGTAGTTCTCTCATTGAGACTAAAGTTTCACATACCAATAGAGAGGGTAACCAACAAGCTAGTCACTTATCTAATGTAGGTATTCAAAGTAACCAACTCCTTAGCCAGACCAATTCACAAATCATACCTAAGCACTTCATCATCCAACATCATAATGAGGAAAGCATGTGTTAATTATTATCATAAGGACACTTATCTAAGTTTTGATTTATATCACATTGGGATGTGGAGTTTAATCATTACAAAGATCATGAGTATCTCTCTCTTCGATTGGAAAGATCATTTTATACTTCTTTTCACTTATATCTCTTACATCCTCAATTTTCTCAAGCAAGAGCCTGTCATAGTTATAGTTACATTTTCCAATAGAATGGGTAGAGAACATCTCATAATAGAGGCTACCTTCAACAAGTCTTTGGAGCCTAATAAAGTGTTATGGAAGCATATGTAGGTTGGTGGTTTTAAAAAATTTCTCCACAGGGTTAGAAGGCATGACTCTCACATTTCCTAGTACTTTACCCAGAATTGGAAAGATAGAAGAGTCAATATCATAGGTAAGAATGTTTCCATCACTAAGGGTCTAATATCCTTCATCACAAGGCTCAATACTAGAGGTTAGAAGTTCTAAGGCAACATATGAAAAAAACAACATGAACTAGACACATTCATAGTGGGAGATAAACAACTGGCTCCATACCATGGAGGTTTACTTAGAACCTCTCTACCTAAGCCATTCAATGATCTTTCAAGGATGATTATATAGTTCTTGACTTTGGATGGATGGTACTATGTATTCAAAATCTTCCACTTGGTCTTTTTGAACCACTTTAGGCATTGTATTCTGGTGAGTCTATCATTCTTTCTTTTAAATTATCTTGAAACAATATTTAGAAAATATAACTAGGGAGGTTAGTCATTCCCTCTCACCAATCTATTATTTTATTGTTGTATCTACATTTCTTAAACTCAGTGTTGAGAAGCAATCCTTACTTAACTCCTCCACCTGAGAACCCCTTGCCTTCTTCCTCTAAACATAAAAAGGTTAGGGGCATTTCTAAAGTTTTGAATAATGACCCAACAAAATGGTTATTCATAGTCACTCAAAATAGGGGAACAATATTGATTGTGACAAGGATAATTCAATCTAAATCCTTCTTTCCTTGAGTACCCCTTCAAATCAATCCAACCACAATTTTTTCCATAAAGAGATAGACAATCTCAAAATCTTGATTAATGATGTGAGAAAGGGGATGAGTATTCTCAATCATAATTATAAAAATAAGATGAATTAGATGGATTAAAATGAGGATAATATTAAAACTTCTCATATTCAAATTCATAATTTGAGTGAGAAAGTTAATATCCTTTATAGTAAGTTCACCAATTTATATATCACTACTGGTATGGTTGAGATCATTGGTACCCAGGATACTATTATTAATTATATTACTACTATTTTAGATAAAGGGAGGTAAAGGTAGCATTTAGAAACATACTAGGAAGGTCACTAATAATACCATGACTAGCAGGCTTAAGAACATGCATAAAAACATTAAAGAGATAAAGGACACCCTCAATAGGCTTCACAACTACTAAGGTGTTCTAGTTTTTGAGCTACTTTCACTGCTTTGTGGCTTATTTTATAGAATCTCTATTGGTTTGATGTTTAATCTATCTCAAAATAGTTTTCTATGCTTATCTAGGTTTTGACCGTCTTGTAACAGGGTATAAACCCCTACCAAAAACCAACCTTTACCCTTATCCAAAAAAAATTATTCCAGTATTCCAAAAATACCAAAAAAATTAAAATATTCAATAATCCAAATATTTTTGGATTGTACATATTTTATTGGTTTCTTGGTATCTATGTGTTAGTTTCATGTTGATGGATATCATATCAGTAACTTGTACATATGTGTGATTCACACTTCTATTTGAGACTAATATAATCATACACATATGCATGATTTATTCACTTATGTATGTTGGGATTTCTATCTAATCACATCACTAGGACATTAGGGGAGTACATCTATATGATCATGATACATCTATGTTATATCATTCTATGGTCACCTTACATTATCATGTTTTATCTCATATATGTACTTACACACACCTTTATCCATGCTTATATCTTTCATAGTGTACTTGATATGCTATGCACTTGACATTTTTTGCTAACACATTTTATCCACAGCTACTATGATATGTCTATAATGTTTGATTATGTTTTTATTTATGCACTTTCTTGAGCATCTTGCTTTGTTATTACCTTATTTGTTGAGCATTTGAATATTCTCAATTGTTTGTGGCCCTCATGCGTTTATTCCTTTTATGAAATTTTAATATATAATTACTCATTGTATGTACATTTGAATATGTCATTCTTGATTTTATGTACATTTGACTAACTCATGTCTATTCAATTGTGAGACATTTGAACTTGCCCCTTTTTTGATATCTTTGGACTATTGCTTTTTGACTTGTTTTTAAATGCTCTCGTGTGTGTGCTTAATTTTCTTGTTGATCTTGTATTATTATTATTATCTAAATATTTCCATGATATTTATCATGCATATTATGCCTTGATGTGATCACATTTTATGTGCTTCAATGACATATTTACCTATACATGTTCTCCTACATGTTACATTATCCATTCACAGTTATATGGTTATCTTATCCTTTTAAGGTGAGGTAACTACCATTTCTTATTCTTCCCTCATTTCAAAGGGGGTGGGTATATCAATGGGGCCATGTCATAGAGTCATGGATTATAAACACTTCACATTTTTAGATCTAGTATGGGGCACATCATAGATATATGGCTTTCACACATTCATAGTTTTAGATATAAATTGGGGACATGTTTTGAAAACATGTTATCGACACTTATGTAGTATGAAACATACCCATATTACTATGAGGGCATGTTTTGGAAACATGATATCCATGTTGACACTTATATAAATTTTCATATTAATCCATGTATAGTGGGGACATGTTATGGTAACATGTCACCCACACTTGTTCAAATTTCTAAATTAGCCAAAATACATAGTTATATGATTCAAATACACATTTGTGGAAAAATTGTATACATTGGTACCATTATTATACATATTTTTATCATGAGACATATATAAAGTTCATATGATATGCAATGTTCACCTAATATTACAAAATATAAATTAATTTTATATTTTAAACACTTTCAAGGATTGTCACCACCCATCAAGTCATACTTTTATGAACTATATTAAGCGAATTTACTACAATAGTTGGTTTACTTTTTGGTATGGTTGAGATCATTAAATCACTCAATATTTCCAAGATTTTATGTTGGACATGATTGTCTCATTAAAAATCACTATTTTGATAGTGTGAGTTGACTTGGTTCATTCACACACACACCAGTTATAAATATGATTTGGTTGCATGATTGAGTTACTCTCAACTACCAGGTGGAAATTCATCTTTTGCTCCAAGGTTAGGGGCATGGTACCTCATATATATATATATATATATATATATATATATATATATATATATATATATATATATATATATATATATATATATGCACTATATGGATTTATATTTGTCATAATCTCATTTTCAATGATTCATAATGATATATCTTTCAAATGAAATCACCAAAAAGTAAGATGGTTACATTGATACATAAGTGTACTCATAAACCTTGATCTCTTTCAATTTAAATAATTTTAACACTTTAAGTTTCATATTATATTCATTAATTATATATTGTAACATGTTATTGGTTTCATTTCAGTCACTAGCAAATCACTCACGTTGGACTCACGTAATGACAAAATGTGTTATACAAACCTAGGTACGTATTCATTTTCCTATAAACTAACAATTTTATTACTAAATTAAAGGGGGTGAATGTAAAAACTATTTATAAATAATATATAAACTCAATATTATACACTTCAAAAACATAGACCTTGGTTTTTCCTCTTTGTTAAAGACATTTCCTACTTTCACAAGTCTCACATATGCTCTCTATTATGTCCATTGGCCTATCTCTTAGTCTGACCATTTTTATATTCATGTATTAGGCCTCATATCTTTCCCAAAATGATTAAAAATTTATTATCTTATGCCTCTATAGGTTTTGAGCCTATACCTATTTTACTACTCCCTAGACACATGCATCTCAGATAGACACCTATGTCCACATATGTGTCTTACTATGATAAAAGTGTCCAGTGCCCTAAAGTCATATAATTTGTAAATGAAATGTATATTAATGGTTAACTTAAATGATTTAATATGAATTATTTATCCAAAGGGATTGGTATAGATAAAATATCAATCCTCACTCATTCCTAACCTAACACAAACCAAGGAAACTTATCAAAGGCATTCAATCAAGCACTTGATAAAGCAAAGCTTTCCTATTTTATCCTATTATCATAGTATTTATAGGAATAATACATACATAGGTCTAAATTACTGAAGGAGTATCCCAAGAGCCCAATTTTCTAAGTTACAAAATAAGTCATTATTTTGCTTTTTTTCCCATATGTTTCATGATTTACTCACAACCCAACACGTAGGGGAGAACTACCTAAGTCTAAGGCCCTCTTCAAAGTATTATCTATGCAAGTTGTTATTATTAATAGAAGGGTGTTTGGGGTATATAGAAACCATATTCCCACTAAATCACTTTTCACAAAACCACTATGAAGAGGAAGAACTAGTATTTTTATATTTGATAATGAATGGCAGCCCATGACCTAGATGTGAATGCACTAGAGCGAAGGAGATAGAAAACTCAAAATCATCTAGGTGATTGCATCCAATTTAAATAATTATTAAGTATAAGACACATGTCCAAACTATAAGCTATTAATGAAACTATCCTAGGCTGACACAAGTGTGTGAAGCTATAGAAGAACTAAATCTAGAATTTGGTGATTATTCTAGTATAAGATTTCAATCTATTTCTTGTTGTTCTAGATCCATATTTATATTAGCACAATAATCAGATAAGTACTTATTTTAATTATCATTTTAATATCTATCATAGATTTAATTTTCATTTTTAATATATCTTAGTATAATAAATTTAGTATATGTGATATCTGAGTTTCACAAATAAGATGTTTGCTATAGATATAATTTATCACCCCTTTGTTTATTTATTTCTTTATTCTTAAACCTAGAAACCCCAAATCTATATTTTTAGGGAGAGTGGTTAATTTTTTTAAACCATGGATAAATTGAGGGTGTTCAAATAACAATTTTGTGTAACTATGCAAAACCTTTGTTTGGGAAGACAACATTCCCCAACCTTAATAAATATAGGGAGAATAATGTGATGTACTAACCCAAATAACTATCCATATATGATAACTATTGTAATATTGCGATGTGTTTTATTGAATTAATTTCATGGTTTCATCACTAAACCTCAATGTAAATTACCAATAAAAATATGAATGAACCTCTATAGATATATTTTTAGAATCAAGGTTGCCCACTAGTCAGTGCAGATTGAAAATGCATTTACAAATAAACAATTGTAATAGTAATCATCACACAAAAAATAAAATATGCATGAATCAGTATCATTCCCATTTTATAATTTCATTGAATATAAATTGGTATAGTAGACATGTGCATATATTAGTATCATTCTCCATAGATCTATACTAACTAATATAAAATGATAGCATCTATATGTTGAACCTAAGAACTTGGATCTCAAATTTATGTAAATGTGAAAACCTTTAATTAATGTTTTTATAAATTATGTGTATATGCCCATGCATATGCACTCAAGTGTATATTAATATGTACTTAATTATTTTTAAATCAATTTCATATGCATGACATAAGCCTCCATAATCTATACTAATGTGTTAATATGTCATATAATTGAACTCATTTGATATCTAAATCACTCTAAACCTCTTAAATTCATACTATGGTTCCAAAATATTATTTTTTATTTTGGGAGGATTATGTCTCTATGATAATCCTACTATAATTTTCCACTGTTGAGATGATGGATGTGTCATGTAAATTACTTACCTGAAAATAAAACTTAACTATATCATGTCATGTATAAATATAACATCATGTATAATCATTTGAACATGTGGAGATTATGTGATCATGGTAATTTATATGTCAATCAAGGAATGTATGTAACATATTTAATGTAGGGAATATAAGTTAGATTCCTATATATATATACATATATATATATATATATATATATATATATATATATATATACATATATATATATATATATACATATATATATATATATATACATATATATATATATATATATATACATATATATATATATATATACATATATATATATATATATACATATATATATATATATATACATATATATATATATACATATATATATATATATATACATATATATATATATATATATATATATATATATATATATATATATATATATATCAATGAAGCATATAGTAGTAATTGACACTAAAAAGATAACCAAGACTATGCAATAACAATGCATGATGTAGATCATGGCACCACTAAATATCAGCAAGATGAATAAGTGTAACAAGCTCAAAAATAAGTGTCACACATGATTCAAATGGATGCATACAATGACCATGAATATGTCTCAATAAATAAGTCCAAGGGACATATTCAAGGGACATAAATATGTCACAATCAAGGGACACAAATATTTTACATCAAACAAGACCAAGGGCCATGTGTAAGAGACATAAAAATATGGCATAAAACAAGGCCAAGGGTCCATATAAAATATACAATTACAAAGTAGCCTATCATGTAAGAGGAATAAAATCAATGAAGCATAAATCAATGAAGTAAAGGTTAGTTTGTACCATCCATAGGTATCAATGTCACATCCTATTAAAATAACATGTCCATGTATCATTGTATAAAATAATGAGTAGCTTGAAAGAAATGTGCAAGAAATATAGATGGTTCAACATGGTATAATGTTATAAGAATATATAACTTTTAATAGTGATACTTGTGGAATAAGGTGTCCCTAGTATTAACATGGTCATTAGGTAGAGGAAATTCCAACATCTATATGTCCTCCTATAATTGTATGTCTTGCATCACACACATATATTGTGAAATGCATGTGTGTGAAAATAATAAGCTATCTAAAAAATAGGTGATAAATAACATATTTAAATAGTGTAATATAGTGATCATGTCATGCTTAGGTTCTAATTATTATTTTATTTTAATATTTGAATGTTTCTAAACTTTTGAAGTATTTGATCATTTATTTTTTATATTTTTGAAATATTTTAAAGTTCCCATGAATTAGTTAGTAGGTCATCCTATTCAAGATCAAATTTTATATATATTTTACTATCATTGATATTATTTAATCACATTAACTCTTCTTATACTTCTAATTTTTTAGTTTTTTTACTTTTTGTTATGTCAAAAGACTTTGTTTTTTATGGAAAACATGACCATCATGTTGAATCATGACAACTCTTCCTACATGTGAGAAAGTAAGGTACTAATTATTTTGATCCATTGTATCCTAAATTTTGTTCTAGTGTAAATGGCACATGATAATTAGGAGGCATGACCCATATGTGTTTATCAACCACTTTTGGCCCACAAAGTATTAGTAAAATGTTATATCCAAAGGGTTATTGCTAATGTTTAAAATGTTTTAATTCATTGATACAATGTACCATATATCATAAACCTAGAATACTACATATTGATTCTCGTTTGTTTACATAAATTTGAATGATTTCACAATATTCACCTTCCATGTATACTATAATGGTTAAATCCTCCTATTAAGGACATGTTTTTCTTGTTGTGTTTTAAAATGGTGTGTTTTCATAACTTGATGCGAGTGGTTCCCATTGACTATGTATTACCTTATGCCTTAATTATTGTATTTTTATATCTTAATTTTTGATTCATCCCAAAGATATGTGTCATGTCATGTGATTATTTGATAATCAAAATATGATTTTCCTTCTTTATGTGAGAAATATCCCATGTCTTGATGTTTAGTAGATGGTAATGTGATGTGATTATGATCAAGTAATATTTTAAATATTGTTAATGGTTTATATTTAAGACTTGTTACTTTCAATGGTGTTAGAGATTTAGAAATTGACATTTTCCACATTGTTTACTAAAATTTATGATTGCTTCTTTATCCAAGTCATGTTTTAATTTAATTTCAGATGTGCCTAATGTGAGATAATATTACAACTATTGTTTTCATTTTGAATGTATTGATTATATGTCATTGTTGCCTTTTATTTTCCCTTGAAATATTATGTATGGATATTAATTTAAGAGTTATCCCTTTTTATTGTATATGATTTATCCTAAAATTATCCAACTCTAATATGTGTGAATAGAGTATGAGATAAATATTCAGTTGAAGGATTGAATTTTAACTTATGTATTTGATCATCTATCATATCTTCGATGTTGGTATCATTGTCATCATTTTCATAATGTTATATAACCAAGTAATTTTTATTTTTTAATTGACCACTAAAATAAGAAAGGGAATAGGTTTTGGATACTCTATATTAGATCATTGTTCATACTATATAGTTTACTTGTATGTTATTATTGGTTCCTTATTATTTTTGGTACTTGATTCACCATACTCTTATTTATGAATCTAAACTATTATAATAACAATCATACTTGGAATACCATTCCTATTATTCCTAAATAAGAATGACCTTAATTTATGAACTCAATACATCTATGTATTATTGAATTTACTAATTCTATATAATGTATCCAATGTCAAACTAAAAATCAATTTGGAATGTAACTAATTAGGCATAACATGGAAGGTAGGATATACCATCTCGGGACTTAGTTTTACATCCAATGTGTTTTATCAAAATTGGTGAATTAAAATATAGTGTTAATACAATATGATAAATTTCTAAGTAAAATAAAAATGTGTAAAATATGCAATAAATCACATAATACTTATGTGTAACTTAATATTTATATAAAAACGAGAAAAATGAAAATACTAAAAAAAAATTCTTAACTAGCATTTGGACTTGATGGACTACAATAGAGAATGTGTGATCAAATATGGAACTATGGGATAGTGATATGAACTAGGAGTATGGATCCATCAAATATATGATAATTTTATACTATTTAGAAAAGGTTAGTCTATGTTGTCAACTATAGGGTGTGCTAACATCTAGTATAGTTTCTTTTTACCTCCATACAAATTTTGGTCAATGTGCCTTCACGTGTAGGTCTTGTATGTGTGATATAGTTGCTTGATTCATTCTGGAAGCCATTATGTGACTTATTCTTCACTAAGAATTATAGTTTAATTGAAAATGATGAAAAAAATTGGTAGATTGGGAAAAGGATATTGGTTGTTGAAGTTGTGATTGACCTAAACACTCCTTGTGTTGATCATTTCCTACATACAAATAATAAAAAGAGGGATCAAAATACATGTATTTATTCCATGTTGTAGTGGTGTGTGTGAGATACTAGTGTAATGTTATATGTTGGTAAAATCTTGTTGTAATTATGTACTTCAACAATGACTTGTGACCTTGGATGTATATTCCTACTTAGCTTAGGTTTGTTTGGGTTGTGTGGAGGATGAAACTAATGACTTTAGAAACTACCAATGAGTAAGATTTTCTTAAATGAATGACCTTCTATGAGAAGCAAAGATAATTAAGATAGAAGTGTGAATTATTTAAAGGATGAACTTAAGATATTTAGAATGAGGAATATGAATAAAATGTATCATAATTACCTTAGGATAAGGATCATATACATAAAGTTAGAGGAATGTCAGTCTAGAACTATGGAATTGAGCATGAACTAAGTGTGTATATAAGGATGGTTGTAATTGAATTATTTTAGCATTAAATTATATTTTTAGTGACTTAATTTTTCCCCTTTTTTCTATTAATACAAGGCAAAAGTAATAGAATAAAAGAAAGAGAATTGTACCTGAGCAAACCTATGTAGAGTAGGTTTAGATATTGACCACACACAAAAATATGAGTCATGCAAACATGCAATGAAACATGTATAAATTTTTCCTTACTTAGGAATGCAAACCTAAAATTAAAGATAATAAAATTATAGATTAAATAACAAGGAATGAATAAACCTTTTTGAATATGATAATCATTATAGTTTTTGGTGCAAAAATGGTGATTAGAGAGGGTAGGACTCTCAAATATTTATTTTTATTGAAGAAATTGGATT